>JAHBCN010001490.1:0-116024 GCA_019359885.1 Listronotus oregonensis
TTCACCCAGTTGGATGGAGTTTCGTAAAGTACCATTTGTAAAATTTTGCAACCCTTATTGTACTATTTTTGATTGGATGGAAAATTCATCAAAGAAGAAAGAAAACTTTGGAAAAAAGAAAAGGCCCTAGCACGCAACCACCCGAAAACCAGCCATCTACCCTGCTGTTTTCGTCTTAAGGAGGGAGGAGTTATGTGAACAGAAATGAACATCGTTCTCACGGGATTCTAGAAATGCTGAATCTACATTACGAACTTATAAATATGACCTATTTTATATTGTATAATTATTCTCCATTTAAAATCCATTCAATTAACTTGTATCTTGTATTTTTTAATAAAAATAAATTTTTTAAAAAGTACTTTGCGTCGACCAAAAACTTAACTCGCGTAAATAAAAAATATTTATGTTATGGAGTCGATCGTTACTTGATGAAGATCCATATTAAGTAAATACGTAAAAGAAACAACTATAACGTTTCAAATCTTCACAATTTTTATTTTTTTGTTAAAAAAAAAAAAAATTAAAAGACAAAACATTAATATAGCTTTTAAAACAAATAATAATATAAGTAAATATATAAAAAATAATAAAGACAAGACCGAAAAGGAACAAAAATGCGGTGTTTATCAAATAGATTGCGGCTCCTGTCAAAAAAGTTACGTAGGCCGAACAGGTCGCTCCTTTAAGATCCGTATAAAAGAAAATAAAAGCATCTATTATCCGAAAATCATGCATTTAACGATGACTTTAAAATTTTACACATTGAAAATAAAAGCAGAAAGTTGACTTTATTGGAATCTTTACAAATTAATAAAATTAGGAAAACAGGCAACATTTTAAATGATCAATTGGATGGTAACAACTCACCCTTATTAAATTTGTTCTAAATGTACCGGGTGTTCCACTAAGAGAGGTAGTCGGCTATATCTCAGAAACTACTAAAAGTATAACTTTCGGGAATTTTTTTTTAGATAAAAGCGACCAAGGGAAATTGCTGGAAATTATTTTCAAGTTATGGGATGGCCGCTAGGGGGCGTAAGGGTAACGTCAAAACATAAAAATATACTTTTCTCAAAAAAATATCAAATAAAGTGTATCAATAAGTGATACTATTTTAATGTTTTTTAAACAAAGAAGCTTCAAATGTAATTTTTGTCAGTTCTAAAATAAAGTGGTGGGGGAAGATTAAAATTTAATTTAGAAAAGTGCTAATAACTCAGGTTTGCTTTAACCGAATTTAGTGAACTTGGTCTCGTTTAATAGAGAATTTTAAGCATTTTTTTCAGGTGTATAAACTATTGCTACATTCATCTTACAAACGCCGCTAGAGGGCGTCAAGGTAAAAACTAAGTTATTTTACTAATTTTTTTGAAAAATTTAAATACAATGATATATACCTTTTTAACATATTTGGATAGAAAAAAATTTCAACAAAACGTCGAAAACCGCAATTTAATATTTCTTTTCAAACCGAATATATTAGCAAAAATATAAATACGACATAGAGACGTAACGCATTTAACGACACAATGTTTTCTACTAGGTCGATTTCTTTAGGTAAAAATTAAATTAAAACTTTTTTACAAAATCTAATGACATACTGCATGATTTTTACTTATTTTAACCCATTTAACGATAGTTAACATTAGATAATTACCAACCTATAACTGTAATAATTCATCGAGCGTGGTCCTTATCAAGTTATCTTTGAGAACAAAAGGATGCTGATATATCAAAAATCCAACAATTTTTATTTTAAAATATTATTTTTAGTGTTGTACTATTGTGTTCTTAAAAAATGCATTGGTTGCTTAAAGAAACAGTTGATATTATTGCTATTTATTTTGAGTTTCTGCAAAATGCGACAATAGCTGCAAGACTGTATGCATTGAGATATCCTCAGAGACGCTGGTACGGAAGCAGTAGGCATGAGCTAAACAGTGATATTTGCATAACGCCGTTATGGTTGATCGCGATTTTTAAATAACGGCGATTTAAAAGCGTTATCGCGATCGCGACATTTCGCACTACGCCTAACTAGTGCTTTCAGTATTTGCGGCTATTACCGCTCTCGAGTGATTTATTTTGTTACTGCATATTAATTTTACTTGCCTGCCTCCTATTGTAATGATCATAAATTGTAAAACTCGAGCTGTTGACTAGGAAAATTAGTTTTTTTATGAAACAAACAAAGTAAAATACTTTTGCAAATACACCTTCCTTGTTAACTATATGGAATAACTAAGTGGAATATTATAGAAAACTATAATTCTATTTCATAGATCAGTGAGGTGTGTGAAGATAGAGTAAAGAAATCTTGAAATAAAATACGTTCATTTCGCTTTATTTCACTCAACGCGCATATTCTAAAAAAATCGCTGTTTCTGTCAATCGCGGTTATTTGCGATTTTAGTCAACGTTTGCTATCAGCGATTTTTCAATAACGGCGATTAATCACCGGTAATGATATATCGCTCATCCCTAGGCAGCAAAATGTTCACTTGTTTAGCAAATCGCTTTCGTACTACGGGAAGTGTTCTTCGCCCCTTACACCGCAGACGCCGTAGAACTAAGAAAAATGTCATCAACGTTTTAGCTTATGTAGAGTTTAATCCTCAAGCAACAAAGAACACAATAGCACAACATTAAAAATAATATTTTGAAATAAAAATTGTTAAATTTTTGACATTTCAGCATCTTTTTGTTTTCAAAGCTAACTTGATAAGGACCACGCTCGATGGATTATTACAGTTATAGGTTGGTAATTATCTAATGCTAACTATCGTTAAATGGGTTAAAATAAGTAAAAATCATGCAGTATGTCATTATATTTTGTAAAAATTTATAAATTTAATTTTTACCTAAAGAAATCGACCTAGTAGAAAACATTGTGTCGTTAAATGCGTTACTTCCCTATGTCGTATTTATATTCTTGCTAATATATTCGGTTTATATTAAATTGCGGTTTTTGCCGTTTTGTTGGGATTTTTTTTCTCTACCTAAATATGTTAAAAGGTATATATCATTGTATTTAAATTTTTCAAAAAATTTCGTAAAATAAGTTAGTTTTTACCTTGACGCCCTCTAGCGGCGTTTGTGAGATGAATGTAGCAATAGTTTACACACCTAAAAATAATGCTTAAAATTCTCTATTAAACGAGACCAAGTTCACCAAATTCGGTGGAAGCAAACCGGAGTTATTAGCACTTTTCTAAATTAAACTTTAACCTTCCCCCACCACTTTATTTTAAAACTGACAAAAATTACACCTGAAACTTCTCTGTTTAGAAAACATTAAAGAATAAAATAGTACCACTTATTGACACACTTTATTTGATATTTTTTTGAGAAATGTATATTTATATGTTTTGACCTTACCCTTACGCCCCCTAGCGGTCATCCCACAGACTTGAAAATAATTTCCAGCAATTTCTCTTGGTCGCTTTTATCTAAAAATTTTTTTCCCGAAAGTTATACTATTAGTAGTTTCTGAGATATAGCCGGCTACCTCTCTTAGTGGAACACCCGGTACGTAATTTCTAATCATTTTATATCAATAATTAAGTATTTTCCAAACCCTTATGTCATAAATATTATGTAAATTAGGTGTATCTATTTAGGTAAATGTCTCAACTTATTTGTTAGTACCATTTAGACATCTGACGAAGTAGCAGTGCTACGAAACATGTCATGTTTTTACTTTTAACAAAAAAATAAAAATTGTGAAGATTTGAAACGGGTTAGTTGTTTCTTTTACGTATTTACTTAAAAAAAAAATTCTATGAGCGTGCGGGAAATGGTATTCCCACCTTATTTTCTGTGTGGGTTGATATTATTCCCACACTAGTACGGGAAGAGTTTGCAAACGTTAAATAAGGCGTTGAGGACCAGAGAAAATTGGAAATAATGCACTATTTAAGATTTTGTGGGTGCTCGTTCTGGTTCTGAACACCGAGAATCATGAGTATGACGTTTAATAATTGTATTGTTAATTCACCAAGTTACCTTCGGTTTCTAATATGATAAGTTTTTATTGACTTTCAAAATAATTTCAAAGTGTCAAGTATAATCTTATATAAAATATAGAAGACGAAATTCTACAAGATTTTTTGCATTTTGTTAATGTAGCTACTTTAGAAATTATACCGAAGAAATCTGCTTCTAGATATGAACAAGAACATTAGTTTTTCAACAATTGGTGTTCCTAAAAAAACGTTAATACTTGGGACAAAGGGGAGGTTTATCTAGCATATTTTGCCGAAATTTCTAAGAAGTTCAAGCCGGGCTAGATATTCGATGCTGAAAACGATAATAAAACTGAAGCGAAATGTGGACATCAGGAAATTTTATAAGGTAATTGCCTTTATCAAGCAAAAAAATACGGACTTTAAACCTAAAAAATCTAAAAGGTTGACCAAAGAAGATGTCACCAAATTTTTATCCGCAGCTCCGGATAACATATATTTGTTCCATAAAATTGAAGCTATTTTTGGAATTGCTGGAGCTTGACGTCGTCAAGAACTAACAAATTAAACTTTGAATAACATTGAAGATAAGACAGAAATCTTATTAGTGGTTAACATACCAGACACAAAGACACATGTAAAACATACCTTTTTTGTTTCCGGTCAAAATTATATTTACTACTACAGAAAATATAGGATTGCGTCCATTAAACACTAGCCATAAAAAGATTTTTCATAAATTATCGAAATGGCAAATGTACAGTGCGGTGCGTGGGGATACACGAAAACGATAATAAAACTGAAGCGAAATGTGGACATCAGGAAATTTTATAAGGTAATTGCCTTTATCAAGCAAAAAATACGGACTTTAAACCTAAAAAATCTAAAAGGTTGACCAAAGAAGATATCACCAAATTTTTATCCGCAGCTCCGGATAACATATATTTGTTCCATAAAATTGAAGCTATTTTTGGAATTGCTGGAGCTTGCCGTCGTCAAGAACTAACAAATTAAACTTTGAATAACATTGAAGATAAGACAGAAATCTTATTAGTGGTTAACATACCAGACACAAAGACACATGTAAAACAAACCTTTTTTGTTTCCGGTCAAAATTATATTTACTACTACAGAAAATATAGGATTGCGTCCATTAAACACTAGCCATAAAAGATTTTTTATAAATTATCAAAATGGCCAATGTACAGTGCGGTGTGTGGGGATATACAAAATCGGAAACATTCAGTCTGATACAGCCGGGATCCTTAAGCTTAAACATCATAAAGAGTATACCGGACACTGTTTTAGGATGGTCCTCCGTAATTTTATTGTCTAATTCTTCTGGGACAGACATTATAGACCTAAAACGGCACGGTGGATGGAAATCTTCTTCGATTGCAGGAGGTTATATAGATGAATCAATACCGCATAAAATGGAAATGATTGGTAAAATTTTAACAAATAATGTTTCGAAAAATAATATTATAAATTCACTCGAGCCGACGCCATGTCTACAGCCTGCAGCTAAAGCTACTACTTCCAGCGGCACCATAAGTCCTGGTTTAACCATCTGCTCATACAATAAATGACAATTTGTACTTTTATTATATATTTTTATAAATAACATATTTTCATAACATTACTCATTATTATTATTGTTTAATAAATTTTTCATTTTTTCTTCCCACTTGTATTTTATTTAAAACATTTCTGGTGTCATCACCCTTAGTACTCTTGTATAAAAAATATAGTTCCTAACACTTGCGGGAAAATTTTTTTCTTCCCGCACTTGGTAGGAAAATAGCTATTAAAATGAAGTTGTTCGGGAACGAACATTATTTTTTTCCAGAAAATAAATAAAATACTTATTCAACTTAACCTAATGTATTTTTTATTTTTAACACGCTTATATTAGCTTTACCTGTATGTAACGGAATCTTTCAACTAATTTTTACCAATTTCAAGAAGTTTGATTAACTTAATAAATTGCACATGGGTCAAGGGCCGATGACAATACAATAATCTCATAACTTAAATGCTAAGGTCCTGACTAGGATGCTTGAGGCTAGGTAGGTAGGTAGGTTTAAAGTGAGTGGGTATAACACCCTTCCACCGCCACCGATCGGTCTATTGTGGCTCACACCTTTTTATATTTCTCCCACCAGGTCCAGACTTCTATTAAATCTGATGATCCTGTTGGGAGAGAGATCATTTCACCTCCACCGGCAACAAGGTGTCATTGCCGAGGATTGAGAATTTTAGTCGTGCTATTGCTGGGCAAGAACACAGTATGTGTTCTGCCGATTCATCCCCTCCATGCACATGCGGCATTTAGCGTCTTCCGCTAGGCCGATCTGGTGCATGTGGTATTTCAATCTGCAGTGTCCTGTGTATAGTCCCACTAGAGTTTTAAGGTGTACCCTTTATTGCTCCAGTAGTTTGCTAGTACATTGTTGGTTCGGTGGGCTTATGAAGGCCTTCGAGTGTCTGAGACACGGAAGTCCATGCCAGTACCGAAGATTTTCTCTTTGTGTCCAAGCTGATATGAACTGCTTGGCCGTTCCATGAGATATACCGATGATCGGTTCTGGCCCTGGGAATTTTGTCTCCCCCCCTTTTGGCAAGGAGGTCTGCGGATTCATTACCCTCTAGGCCGGTGTGTCCAGGTATCCACAGTAGTAAAACCTTATTGTTTTGACCCAGTTTGGTCAGCGCATCCTTGCAATTCCAGACGGTTTTTGAATTGCACCGGCTGGATTCAAGAGCCTTAAGAGCTGTTTGACTATCGGAGAATATTTTAATTGTCTTACGTGTGCAGTGCCGATCAACCAGCGATCTAGCACACATCTCAATAGCAAATACCTCCGATTGAAATATGGTTGCGAGAGTGCCCAGGCTAAAGGAAAACTCTGCCCTCGGCCTCTGTCCATATATTCCAGCTCCAACACCGTCCTTGGTTTTGGAGCCATCGAGCTTGAGGCTAAAACATATGAAAATAAGGTATAGTTTTAAAAAACTAACAAACTATTTGCCAATTTTACCCTTGATCCTCCTATTAATCTTCCTCTTCCAACAGTTGCTCCTGTTCCTCATAAAATGTCCGATATCATTTTTAAAGTTTAACAGATCAAGCGTATTCTTTCTTCTCTTAATAATAAAAAATCGTCTGGGCTAGATGGCATACCAGCAATTGTCTTAAAAAAATGTGCTCCCGAGCTTGCACCCATCCTAACTTGTCTCTTTCGAATCTTTTACGGTATGGACACTTTCCCGGAGAGCTGGAAAAGAAGTAATGGGAAAATTCCAGAATCTTAAAGTGTCTGGAAAAACACAAGATCTTACATGATGGACAGTATGGATTCCGTCACAGAAGATCCACAGCTTATCTTCTTTCCTTTGTCTCACTCAACTAGAACAAGTCCCGTGAGTTTCTTGGTAAATTCCAGATCGTTGCTCTTGACATATCCAAAGCTTTTGATCAGGTGTGGTATGATGGGCTTCTAAACAAACTTCCTTTTTACGGTCTTCTAACTAAACGTTGCTGTGGGCTTTCCAGTTTCCTTTTTAATCGACGTATATCAGTTACTGTAAATGGTCATTCTTCCAGATTTTACCAGGTTAATGCTGGGGTGCCCCAGGGTTCAGTACTGGCACCCACTTTGTTTCTTCTACACATCGATCTTCTCTCTTCCACGATCAATCCCATTCATAGTTTTGGTGACGATAGTACCCTCCATTTTAACATTCAATTTCTTAAGCCAGTCAATAAGCCTGATTTGGAACAAAGCGTAGGTCAATGCGGATGTCTCTCTCACAAGAACTTAAACTTATCTTGGATTGAGGCGCCAAAGTTCTTGTTCAGGTCTTCAGTCAAAATTTCTCAAGTCTGCCAATGCTCATCCGTTATATATGAGCGGCCAAGTTCTGCAGAACAAAGAGTGGTTTAATCTTGTCGGCGTTAATTTTGAAAATAACCTCGACTGGCACAAACTCTTTACATTCATAGCCTCGACAGCTCCAAGAAAGCTTGGATTTCTCTTTCGAGTCAGAAAGTATTTTTTTTAAATCTGTATACTCTGTATGTATCCCAAATCAGACCCTCTTAAGAATATTGTTCACATGTCTGGAGAATGGCGTCTCCTAAAACACTTAGCATTATGGACTCCATTCAAAGAAGAGTCTTTCGTCTTATTGATGATCCCACGCTTACAGAAAGGCTTCCTCCTTTTGCCCACCGTCGAGCTGTAGGGGATCTGTCGCTCTTCTATAGGAATTTTCAGGGATTCTGCTCAGAGTTGGCCAGTATAATTCCCCCTTTGGCAGCTCCCAATAGAGCAACACGTGGTGCCACTTTTATGTATCCTTTTTCTGTTCAACTGGAGAGGCCCCGAACTTTCCGCTTTTTTCGTTCCTTCATTCCCAGAGTATCCAGACTTTGGAACCTACTACCCGCAGAAGCTTTTCCTTCTCCTTCCAGTGTTCGACTATTTAACTCCTGTGTGAACCAACCTCCTCTCACCACTCTTAAGACACCCACGGTACATTAGTACTTAGGCATCAGCCTTCGTGGACTGTCCAAAGATAAAAAAAACATAAGCGTGGAATGCAATTTACTATATTTTCATAATAAAATAAATGTAACATTTAATATAAAGCACCCCACGATCGTTTTTATAATTGAATTGTTTTTTTTTATTACCTTAATATTTATTTTAATCTCATTACAAATTAATTAGTCATAATTAATTATTTGACTTTCTATCAATGTAACACAAACTATTTGTGCTTAAAAATTATTTTCTACTTTTTAGTCCTGTTTTCTATTAAAGCGTGCTTTAGTTTTTTTTTAAACTATAATTTATTAGTTTTAAACTTTAACCGTATTATTTGTTATTCACTACCCCCATCTTCAAGACAGTCGCTTTCTACTTTTCAAAAAGGTAAGATCGCTCTCAAAAATAAAATAATACCTTTTTGCGATCAAGGCATTTTTGTTCAAGTTAACTTCTTATACCTATATAAACAAAGAAAAATTGAAATTGAGTTTTTTTGTTCAAGTATAAATTTATAAGGCTTTTAAAGTGAAAGAAATATTTATTCTCCAGTGAATTTCTAAACAAATGTTAGCGTAATGTAAATTGCCAAAAGCGATGGAAAGCTTCAATCATCTATATCAAAAATTGTGAGTAAACAAGAAAAAAATAGATTAATACACCGGACAATCATGTACAGTACGTTCCACAATAATTCGTTGATTTCTCGTTTTACCTGCTACTGTTAGTCGTAAAACTCAATATACTTCGGGTACCCGCATGTAGGTCCGGACCTAAATTTTTTTTTATTTATTATTGTACCTACTTTTTGGTATATTATGTAGGTTATAGGCATAGGCAAATTGCAGGTGTTGAATATAAAGCAGAGTCTTTTCGTCTTAGTTCATCAGTCGTTTGGAGTTTGTAAAGGTATTTTCGTGTGTGTTTTTAAGCATCCAAAATAGCTAACCTAAACTATTAATCAGGTAATAGGTAATCAGGACCTGTACCCTTTCAAAAGGTGCGGTGCCTACACAATAGATATTTGTCAGGCAACTAACTTATTTATAGTTGGGTTTTTCACCGAGGGTTGTAATTTAAATTTTATTGCGGTCAAGAAATCAACGAATTATTGTGAAACGTACCATACTAAATTGTAAAAAGTGGATATAGTAGTAAATCTTAAATATAAAATAAAACAAATTACAGTCCTAAGGTGAGCTTTTCATTTTTGTAAGACACCACAGTCTAACTGATTTTTTTAAACTCAATTTTCTTTCCAGATTTAATCAAAATGACATTTTGATTAAATCTGGAAAGAAATTTACAATAATAAAAAAAATAGGTAGGCCGTGATTATTCATTACAATTAAATTTCTAGTGAATCTCTATGCACCCCATAACATTTGAGGGGAAAATTTAAAATAGCGGACAACAAGATGGCCGCCATACCAATTTTAAAGAGTTATAAGTTGGCTTAGGTTAGGGAGGGTTTAATGGGCAACAGAATTAGAAACATGTCCGCGATAAATAAAAAATATAATAATAAAATTATTTAATGCAAATTTTTTCTCACAGAAAAAAAAATAAACTTAAAATTTAATTAAACCTATCAATTTATTTCATTATTCAAATTTATATGATACAAAAGCTTGTCGCGAGATTTACCTGTGTAGATAAAGAAACACACAAAAGCTTGTCGCAAGAATTACCTGTGTAGATAAACAAACACTTAAAAAAAACAATTTTTTTTCGTAAATTCCAATAATGAAAATTTTGCTTACCAAAGTTTCCTCCTTAGGCCAATTGGGTCTGGCATACAGTGTGTCCAAGATAGGAATGAATAGCATGGGGATGTCCGAAACCATATAGTCCAGTAAATGAAGGGACAAAGCTGTAAATAAATCTGTACAGTTTTCCATGTGGCGCAATTCTTAGGTCTTCGGAGATTCTTTCGAATGAAAAAAAGTTTATTAACATTAACAGGTGGGAAAGTAGTGTAATCTACAAGAATAATCCCAAATTTTTTTTTCGAAAAATCGATAGTTTTCGAGTTAACGGGACTCAAAAGTTCCCTCATTTCAGTTGCCGCTCTACCGCTAGAATGTCGCTATCTTCACGGATTCACTTATAAGCCGGCGGACGCATTGTTCCATTACTCGGGCAAGAATGTACATGTTTTAATCATTTAAAGTTCATCGGAATGGGAAAACCCGTACCTATCATTGCACATGAGTTTGGGTCCATTCTGATTTATCCAGAATATTAAAAAAAGCAATCAAAGTTTTTTTTCACAACATTTTGAGAGAATCTCATTAATTTATTGATATTTTTTGAAAAAATGGTTTGTTATTAACATTTGTTTTTTATAATGAGTCCTTAGCAAGTATTCAATGATCCCAGAAAATTTCCATCACCATCTTTCATGCGGTTTGATAAAAAATTGTTTTGTCCATGTGTATTTTCTAGCCGTTTTCGGAGTTCTAGAAAATCTATCCAGTGTGGAATGCTATGGATTTTTCGACGGCCGTTTTTGCGAAAAATATTGGTGTTGCGAAAAAAATGGTAAAGACCATTTTTGTAGATTTTGAGTTGATCTTTATTTTTTTGTCTAAACAAAAATTCTCTAATTCACATATTTTGGCAGATTTCGCGGAAAACTCATTTTTGAGACTTTGAGGCGCCATTTTTAGCGGGTTCCCACGTCGGAATCGTGATAAACTTTTTCTCGCTCGAAAGCATTCGCGAAGACCTAAAAATTGAGCCACAAATAAAAAATTGTACAGATTTATTAACAGCTTAGGGTACTTTTAGGTCTTCAGTTACTGGACTAATAAGAGATAGGTGGGTAGTTTAAATTTGGCATAGTTGCGTATTGGGGAGCTCAATAATATACCGTTGTAAAATTGAAGTTATATTTTGTACTTGCAGAAATATGGCGAAAAATCTGAGATTACCGATTGTCGTTTTTATTTTTTTACGAGTTTATTTCGAAAAAAAAATAAAAAATAAAGCATTCTTATTGGAACTATTTGTGCTTGATCTATTGGTGAAGTCAAAAATTTCTTAGGACGTTTTGTTTTTGCTAAACCATCAGGAACTTTATTTTTTTAATACGGCCCTCCAGCGGCGGCCTTACCCAATTCGAGGCTCCGGGCGGCGGGTCTTTGCGAGGCCCTTTGTCCTTCGTGAAAAATATGTGATGCGAAAGTAGGTCTGGTTGTTTGGTTTAGGTATTTGTCATGTTTGACGAGAAATATTAAAGTTATATAAATAAATATAGTTTGAGTTTTTAAATATTTTACATTGAAAGATTTACAAAATTAACAAAACAAAGATGATACATTTTCAAAATTGATGTTTGCGGCTTTCCCTAAGACTAAAATCTTTAACTAAAGCACAATAATCTAATGAATGAACTACGTACGTCATTTTTGATTAAAAGAATAGAAATAAATATGTTTTAATAATTGTAAGCCTCGAAAAACTGCTTTCCAACTGTAACACGTTAGTTGGCAATAATTCCCAGGACTATTTCGATAGTGGGGTAAATTTCAGTTAATTTCTATTATGTATTTTAGCACCGAGATAATGTCGTTGTTTTCTTCATAAACACGGATAAACATACTCAGTTCTTCGTACAATTCATGTCCATCAATATCACATGATTCTCCTATTGTCATAGATATTTGCAAGTCGCTGCATTGCTTCAAAAGTTCACTATTACTAATTTCCTTTAATCTTTTTATATTTTACATGAAACCCGCTGCTGCTCTCATGATGTTTAAGTGCCTCAAACCTAGGATGGCATTTTGCGCACACATCGTCGACAATGACATAAAAAAAGTTTATTTTGAAAATCTCTTCCGCATTCAATTTATGAGTTTAATCTGCCCCTTCATATCATATCAATATCATTTTCCTCGGCTATTTCTCTCGCTGTTACAAGATAATTATCGAGCCAATTTGTGAATGGTTCTAGGTGTTGCAAAATAATTCCAAGGTGACAAGAGTTGACGAACGAAATGAAACACGGGGATTCCCCGAGCGATAGAAGAGCAGAACGTTATGTCCCGACTCCCGAGCTGACCCGCGTGCTATGCGATTAAAAAATCGATCTTCAAGTGTTTCGAGGCGATATATTCAAGTACTAGATAATAAATTTTCCAATTATGTTTTGAATGAATGAGTTAGTTCACTAACTTTATTTTAATTTACCGCTATGTTATAACTTGAATAAATAATTAAGAATCAAAATCAAAAGTTTTAAATAATAAAAAAAATACAGTTAAAAAATCTATATTTTTTTAAACATGCTTGGGTTGTTGCGCGAGGCCCCTGCAAGAGCGAGGCCCCGGGCGATTGCCCTGGTCGCCACCCCCTAAGGCCGCCGCTGCGGCCCTCGATTGTTTATTGCATTTTTTGAAGCAGTTTAAATTCCAATTACAATGATGTATAACACTTAATATTTTTCTATTACATAAACATATTTTCCATAAAAGACAATGAGTTAGACCAGTAATGCACATGATTTCTTATAGTGGCGTTCTATATTTGTTAAGAAAATACTAAGTGTTATATATTTTTGTAATTAGGACAATGTGTATTTAAAAAATATTTTTAGAATAAACTGGTTAAAAAATAAAAACGAAAAGTAAAAATTTTAGTTTCTTTGCAATATTTTCGAAAGTACGAACCTCCCACCTATTCCTTACCGTTTCAGAGATCCCCATGCTGTTCATTCTTATCTTGGACACACTGTATATTTGGTGTGGGTCTCATGTCTCACTTTTTAGGTAAAAAAATTAAATCCTGAATTCGCCATTGACCTTAGCAATTTTTTTATAACCGCGCCACTGCGAATGGACATAACTTATACTAAATCGACCTTAAACAACAGTCTTTATGGAAGCCCTTTC
The DNA here is from genome assembly GCA_019359885.1 of Listronotus oregonensis. Classification (NCBI taxonomy): domain Eukaryota; kingdom Metazoa; phylum Arthropoda; class Insecta; order Coleoptera; family Curculionidae; genus Listronotus; species Listronotus oregonensis. The sequence continues at coordinate 13,420 of JAHBCN010001490.1, forward strand.
GATAAATTTAGGCCACATTATAGTCCATTTCCATTGTTTAGCACAAGACAAACAGTTCAAAATGGGAGTGTAGCCCAATGGGAAATTCCATGTGTTAAATGCAACCTATTAAATGATACCACATAATCGTAAATCGCGGAAACGTCCTTCTTGGCCACTGCAAATTAACAGACCGTGAGCAAACAAAGGCCCTTAGAGAGTAAATCCTCTCGACAACCAGGGAAAATTATGGACATTCTCCTGATGGAGCAATAGATACTGGATCGTAAATTTATCTGCCTCGATATTTAGCTTATCAGATAGAAGGTTCGAGCGAGCACCTTCTATCTGATATAAAAGGCGTTGAAATAGGAATTGAAAAATATTTATTTTATTTATTTATCATAGAGACTAAAAATAAGGAGGACCATCTCTGTATCACAAAAGTAGCCCTCAAATTGCAGTAAATTAGGATGGCGTTGGTGTTCCAGAGGACCGTTCCTCCACTTTATACACTTCAAGAAATTAACGCACCACTAAACATTTTGTGAAAAATATGGCTACTTTAAAAGAACTGTACAATATTTTAATACTTTAAAAAATGCTCTTGTATACTGTTTCTTTTAACAACTAAATCAAATTTTTGTTTGTGCAGATTATAGTTGTCGAATCGAATCGAATATTCGAACTATTCGAATAGTTCGAACAATTCGAATATAGTTTTTTTTTAATAATTGATTGTATAAGCTTATTATAGGAGTCGTAGTGCGAACGAAACGCTTAAATTTTAGATTTAAAATTACGTCTTTAATTAATAAAATTAAGTCTTTTCCATAAAACTTCTTGTTATAAGACTAATCTAAAAGGTTATTAATGAAAGAAAAAAAATTGGCAAAATTAATCCAATATACTCCAGTATATAAGTAACCACCACAACAACTTATCATACATATCACAAATCTTTCAAAATTGCCGCAAAAATCAATTCCTATTTCCGAATAATCAGACATTTTTTTAAAAGTTTTTGAATAAATTAATTTAAAAAACTTAGATAAAATATAAAAAAATATATTAAGGACATATGGGAAATGAAAAACGAACTTTTTTCACCGGAATCTTTTTTTCACATGATTTTTTTGCATAAAAATTTACCTTAAACTAAAATTAACATTTTTTTTTCTGTAATTGATAATTGTTGATTCCAATAACATAATAAAATTGATAAATATGTTCTATAGTTTTATGGCGGATTCATGTTTCAGTATGTTTTCTTTGGGATACTCGCCTTACTACTTTTTGGAAAATGGGACCTCTTCGGTTCGGGTTCCGGGGTATAACAAACTGAGCCCGCTCAGGCCTATTAACCCCTATGAACTTGCAGATCGCCTGCAACAAAAAAGAAGAAAAACCCCTCAAAAACCCAAAAATCAAAAATATTTATCTACGTTTTGGTGGCAAGCCGGCCACCGAAAGATGAAACTAAAAGAAAAAATTAAACTAAATTTTAAGAAATTTTGCTTTAAAAACTCTGAAAGCTTTTTACTTTTTATGACGTTTTGTAATAAAAGACATTAGGTTATTTGATTGGTATATTTAGAGTATTTAAAAACACAAAAAGGTGGTATGGTGTGTTAATTAATTTTAAGTTTACCTAAATTTACTTCAGCATCAAGCATAGGTAACCATGCATAAATGCACTTTCCTTTATTTTACTTTTTTTGAACAAGTTTCCTTTGCTAAAATGCTCTTTTTGATAAAATTGAAATAGTTTGTTCTGATCAAACTAAAGAAAATGAAAAAGATTTTTTAAAGATATTTTAGTTTAAAATAATTATCCTCTTGATTTTCTTAACAAATGCTTCTTTCTTAAATTTGAACAATCAAATTTAAAACAAAATCAAAATAGACCTATTACAAATGTATTTTTACCATATATTACTGGCTTATCAAATAAAATTCAACGAATAGATTATAACTTTAATATTCGTACTATCTTTAAAACACAAAATACTATTAGATCTATAGTAACATAAACAAAACCATGCAATATAAAAGAAAACAGAAAAATGTTATTTATAAGATTCATTGTAAATGTAATAAGTTTTATATAGGTAAAACTTCCATTAGCCAAACGCATAAAAGAATATAGAACATACTATAAAAACACAAAATTCCACTAATCAAAAATATGTTAAGACGCATTTAATAACAACCACATAATAAACTGGAATGATTCTAGTATTTAAGAAAATAAAGCTTTTTGAAAAAACTTAAAATTAAAAAAAGTGCATTTATATCATGAAATAAAGATAAATGTGTAGCATCAATATCTGTAAATTTAAATAATACATGGTTACCTACGCTTGATGCTAAAGTAATTTCAGGTAAACTTAAAATCAATTAACACACCACACCACTTTTTTTTGTCGTTTTAAGAATTATAAATATACCAGTCAAACAACCTAATATGTCATTTATTACAAAACGTCATAAATTTTAAAAGCTGTCAGAATTTCAACTTTTTAATCCAAAATTTTATTTAACATTTAGTTTAAATTACTATTTTTCTTTTAATTTTATCTTGACAACGGTGACCGACCTGCCATCGAAAACGTAGATTAGTTTTTTTTTTTTGGGATTTGGGAGGTTTTTCTTTCGCAGAACTTGCGATCTGCAATTCATAGGGTCAAAAAGGAAGCAGGCTCAGTTCGTTATACCCCGGCTAAAAATTTTAGGCGAGCAATCCCAAAGAAAATATTTGGAATATGAATCCGCACAAACTACAGAAAATACTTTTAATTTAATACCATTGTGATATTTTATGATTATAAAACAATGTGTGACAACATCGGAAAAATTTAAAACAATAGTTATGTCTTTGACAACTGGCTCTTGTGCTAAAGTATTTACCTGACTAGAACATCAGTTCCAGACAAGTAAAGATCAGGGTTATTCATTTAAAGTAAAGGGCTTTATTTTGAACTTCCTGTACTTTTTCAAAAAAACGAATATAGCCATTTTGTGTATTTTTTTCCGTAGAATTCAATAATCTAATCAGAAAATCAGAAAAGATTTTAAAGAAAAATAAAGCACGAGTGACGTATTTTTTAAATGGAATACCGCGTATATTTTTATATCAATAGATAGAGATTTTCACGAGGAATTCGGTGATATAGGGGTTGCTGGGTTTATTTCCTGCGGTTCTGCTGCAATTGTCTAAAAACTGCATGATACCATAAGGATAGTTTCACCCGAAAAAACCTGGCTGCCACAGGTCACAGGTGCTTATTTGTCAAAGTCAAGAATTTTAACAATTCGTTTATTACTTTTTGGAGTAGTTTTATAATGAGGTTTTCATCAGAAGAACGGCTTTAAATTATAACTCTCTATTATAAATGTGGAGAAAACGCCACGGAAACACAACGAAGATATGTTGCAAATTTCCACCGAAATATATCAGTAAAAACGATTTTAAAACTGAAGGTCTTATTCGAAGAAACACAATCGTTACATATTAGAGAAAGGACTACAATAAGAAAAAGAAACCGGGATCGAGCTATTCTAAATTATTTTACTTTGTATCCCATGAAGTCAATTACTGACGCAGTTAGAGACTTGAGGTATGGCCCTGCAAAAAGAAGAATAACCTATGCGACCGTTCAGAGAACACTAAAATATTTTAAATATCTTCCATATCACGTTCTTCTAGTGCAGCATTTAACACGTGAACAAAAGGTACTTCGCTTTCAATTTGTTTCCCAAATTTTAATCCATGAACAAGATAACGACCCTACTCTGTTTCAAACGATTCTTTGGACGGATGAAGCTACGTTCACTACATCGGGAATGTTTAACCGACGCAATACGCACAGCTGGGTAAGACAAAATCCCAGGAAATTTCAAGAGAATAAATACCAAGGGAGGTCTTCTCTTCATGTCTGGTGTGGTGTGCTTAACAATAGAATTGTCGGGCCAATATTCTATGAGGGATCCTTAACTGAACAAAAATATCTCAATCTTCTTGAAAACGATATTGAGGGCATTTTAGAAAAATGGCCACTCGAAACGTATCGCAAGATAATTTGGCAACAAGACGGAACGCTGCCCCATGCTGTTCGTCAAGTTGTGCAGTATCTCAATCGCCGATACAATCAGTGGATTGGACGTTATGGCACTATTAGGTGGCCACCTAATAGTCCAGATATTACAATTTTGGACACTTTTCTATGGGGTCACTTGAAGAATATCGTTTACCAAAATGGGAACACAAACACGGAAGAAATGAGAGAAAAAATTGTAAATGAAATTAATCGTCTTAACCAAGAACCTCAAATAATATCGGCAAGCCTAGAAAGGCTAAGAAGGGGTTATAGATCATGTTTCGAAAATAAAGGGGGTCGTATAGAACATTTAAATTATTAGCAATATTATAGTTTTTTGTTATACGTGTTCGTATTACCCCCATATTTTACCTCGTAGTGTATTTTAATTTTTTTCCGTTTATTGTAATTTTGCTGCTTGGTTTAGAAATAGATATATCATATCATTTTTAGCATATAATTTGAAGCTGTTCTTCTGATGAAAACCTCATTATAAAACTACTCCAAAAAGTAATAAACGTTTTTTTAAAATTCTTGACTTTGACAAATAAGCACCTGTAACCTGTGGCAGCCAGGATTTTTCAGGTGAAACTATCCTTATATTATCATGCAGTTGTTAGACAATTGCAGCAGAACCGCAGGAAATAAACCCAGCAACCCCTATATCACCGAATTCCTCGTAAAAATTTCTATCTATTGATATAAAAATATACGGGGTATTCCATTTCAAAAATACGTCACTCGTGCAGTAACTCTTTTGTTTTTGTTTCAAATGTTTTTTTGATTAGATTATTGAATTCTACGGAAAAAATACACGAAATGGCTATATTCGTTTTTTTAAAGTACAGGGAAGTTTAAAAATAAAGCCGTGTTTACTTTAAAATGAATAACTCTGTACTTTAAAAAAATGTTTAAAATAAACAATGACTACACTAGAAGTCATCCAATTAAGTATATAAATGTATTTTTATAATATCCTGTATATTTCAGTATATTTTCAGTTATCCTCCTTATTGCTGCCTATTTTTGTATTGAAATATATTTCACCCATTTCAAGGTTATAAGATCCCAATATAATACACTCGAATAAATTAAAATCACCCCTCGCACTAAATAAAGTTACAAGGACATGATATAAGATATACTTCTGACATTTTGCACTCCGTAGAGTAACTAAGCGTTAAACAGAAACGTCTTATTATTAATCCCTCACTTTATGTCCCCGAGGATAACTTTACTTGAACGATTGTAGAAAATGGGGACCGAGGAAGTTCCGGCGCAAATACAAGGCCTTAGGGGAGTTTTTAGTCGAGTTGCGAGAAGTTGCCGGAGAAATTGGTTTTCGGTCCGTACGAGACTTGCATCTTGTATGAGCGATTTCTGAAATACCTATGACGGGCTTCGTATGCGTGACGAATGTAAAATAAAACTTTTTATTTTGAATTTACCGAGTTAAGGTAGTGATGGGTCAGGTAGGGTATTTTTTGTATTTGAGTATTATAATAGAATAGATGAAAATAGAATAGAATATAACTTTATTTCAGATTTTGTCCATATAATACATAGACTAATTGGTCCAGGAAATGAATGACAGTAGGTAGCGAATAGTGCAAGGATCAAAATCTATGTCATGCCGAAGGGCGCCTTAACCTTGGGGGTGGTTGCAAAAACCATTTAGGAGGGATTTTTTTATATTTTGACCACGGGAATCGATAGAAAAATTATTTCCAAGTAAAAAATGTTCTATGCATTTTTTTTTGTAAAATGCATACTCTTCGAGTTATTCGCGACCGAAAGTCGGAGTTTTTGGTCGATAAAATCAACGTTTTAAATCGGTTTTTTGGAAACAACTCGATTAGTATGCATTTTATCAAAAAAACTGTTAATAACAAAATTGTTGCCTTAAAAAAAACAAATAAAATGGTTTTTGTAACTGTTGTGGGACCAATATAAATCAAGTTGTGGTTTGTTAAAAGTTAGCTGTTATTCATCAAACACAAAATTTCACAGTTTCAAAGGCGAATAACGCAAAATCTACGTACTTTTCGAGGCAAATAAATATTACCTTTTTTGAAGCATTTGCAAAGACGTTTCTTAAAAAAATAGCACAGGAGATGAGGCATTTTGGCTAGGAATTTTTTTGTCCGCATGGATTTACTTGAAATTTTCATAGAGGGTAGGGAATAGCCCAAGAATCAAAGTTTATATCATGCCGAGGTGTGCTTTTATCCTGGGGGTGGTTGCCACCCCACCTTGGGGTGGAAATTTTTTATTACGTTTTAACTACAGCAATCGATAAAGAAAGTAATTTTAAGTAATTTTAAGTAAAAAATGTTTCAGGCATTTTTTTCATAAAACTAATATTTTTCGAGTTATTCGCGATTGAAAGTAAAAGTTTTTCGACGGGGGATGGGGTTTTCACGAATAACTCTAAAAATATGCATTTTATCAAAAAAACTGTAGAAAGCAAAATTGTAGCTTATAAAAAAACTAGATTTTTTTTATAATATACGGCTTGTTAATGGTTAGCTTTTGTTCGTCAAATGAAAGATTCAAAGTCAAATAGCGGGAAAACTTTGCATTTTTCAAGGAAAACATATAAGGTCGTTTTTAATGTATATAATTGGACCTTTTTTTTAAAAATAAAAACAGTTTTTTGCCTGAAAATTAAGCGAGTTATGATAAAAATAAGGTCGGTCCCTACTTTTTTCTACAAAAAAAAATCATTAAAAACAACCCCCTCTAATTCCCCTCTTAATAAAAATAGATCTGTACCCTTCTGCGATTCTATTTATTATATGTATTATTAATACATTCTAGAAGTTTAACCAAATTAAAATGCTTAATTTTAGAAAAATTGGAGCTTAAAGTGAAAAACAATTTTCCGCAATTTCGTAAAAATAGCCATTTTCTTTAAAATAACTCCAACAATACCGTAGATACGAAAAAAAATACTAGTGTACCAAATTATAGCTTTTTTGATAACAAAGACTTTTTGTTACATATATTTTTCTGTACAATAAATATTTGGCCAATTGTGGCCGTTTAAAGCCGAGCGAGCACCACCTTATTCTAGCCCTTTAAACTCATCCCATTTTAAAACTAAATGATTAAAAAGGATTTAATTTACACAGCCCCGTAGCTTTTAAAAAACCCTACAAAATTATTTTTGAACAAACTTTCTATCATTAAAACTAAAGGAGCTATGTTTAAAAAAACCAATCAACTTTTTTTTCGAAAAGCCCACTTTGGAGCATAATATTCTATAAAACCGGGATACTTTATACTTTATACTTTTACCGGTATAATTTTTGTATGCAATTCTACTTTCTTTTCCTATTTATATCTATTATATTGGTTTATAAGAATTGCAATGTTGTAAAGGGTGGTTTATAAGGATTGAAAATTTGCAAAAGAATGAAATTGGTAATATTTCAAGCAGTAATATTTTTAATTATTAAATCTGTCAAGCTAATAAGGGTTAATTTATAAGGATCGAAAAGTTGCGAAATGAAATTAGTACATATTTTAAGCAACAGCATTCTACAATTAAATCACTATGGTAAATTAATCTTTTTTTTAGGGTAAATATATTTTTTAAAGCTCTAATAAGGGTTGAATTTTAAGGGTTGAAATATTTTAAAATTGTATTCTAAAGCATAAAACAATCATTAATCAACACCAATTTTACCCATCTTAAGGTTTAAAATGTTATTCCATAAGTTTTGACAATTAGGGTAGTTTTCACCCTTAGAAAACAAACAGCGCACATCACCATGAAATGGAATTTAAAGTAGAGGGTTAGAAGCGCCTAATTCCAAATTTTTTTACAAATCGATGCAGGACACAAAAATTGCGAGGTTTTGCAATTTTTTAGCTTCATTTCCGGGACTATAATTATTTATCATCAAATCGCTTTAATTTGTCAAAAAAATTTTTTTATTTTTTTGTAAATCTCATAAGGGGTGGTTATTTAAAGGTTATGGTAGTTAAATATTTATTATACTGTAAACTGTTAAAATATTTTTTTACTACAATAAAAGCGTTATTAAATAATTTTAAAATAAAAAAACATTTTTTTAGGAATTTCGTTATTAAGGGTGATTTTTAAGGGTTGAAAAGTTAAAATATAATGTTAGATATAAATCACAACATAAAAATAGATTCATTCTACATATTTAGCTATGAATTTAATTTACATAAGGTCTATTTCTAGGTTTTTAATTTTTTAGCATGAGGGGTGGTTTTTAGCCCCTAAAAATAAAAAGCACACCCTAAGCATGTATAAACTTTGATCTAGAGGGTAAAAGCAACTTAATTCCAAATTTTCATAAAAATTTAAACTGTACAAAAAAATCCGGAGGTCAAACAGCTTTTTTCTCCCCATCCACTGTACTAAAAAGGTATATATCATAAAAATTAAGTGAGTTATGATTAAAATAAGGTTAGACCAAAATTTCTTAAGTGCAAAATCTTCGAAAACAACCCCCTAACTACCACCCTAATTAAAATGAGTCGTAGGCTCTTTTTCAATTCTCTTTATCCATGTATCATAAATAAATTCTAAAATTTTAACCGATTTAAATTAATTAATTTTGAAAAAAAAATGGAGCTGCAACTGAAAGTCAAATATCAGAATTTTAATAAAAAATTACCTTTTCTTCAAAATAACTCAAAAAGTAAGGAAGAAACGCAAAAATTACTAGAGTAGCAAATTGTAGCTTTTTAAATTACAAACATTTTGCTTTTTTAAAATTTACTGTATCACTGTACTGTACAAAAATCACTACCTTGTTTCAGCCCTTTAAACTCACCCCTTTAAAGAAGTAAGGATTTTAAAAAGGTTTTATTATATGGGACCTTATAGCTCCTGAAAAAACCAACAAAATGGTTTTTTAAAGAACTTTTTATCGAAAAAACTGAAGGAGTTATGCTTAAAAAACGAATTTTTTAGAGCATTTTAAAAGCGATTCGCTGCATTTTTTAAAAAATCCGCAGTTTTGTACTATTTTTGGCATTATTACATTGTAAGGGGTAAATGTTTAAGAATTAAAAAATTACAAAATTATATTAGTAATACTTTTGAGTTGTTACATTTTTTAATTACAACTCTGTGACAATATGTTAATTTTATAATAAATAATAATAAGGATCGATTTTTAAGGGTTGAAATATATTAAATAATGTTTTAAAGAATAAAATACTTATTTTTTAATTTATATGAGCTTATTTTTTCGTGACTTATGCTTTAATATAAAAGTTTTGAAAGTTTTGCAATGAGGGGTAGTTTGACCCCTAAAAAATAAAAAGTGACGTTCAGCATAATGAAGATTTTGAAAAGTATGGTAAGTTAAGCTCAATTCCAAATTTTCATGCAAAACACTGATAATTTATTAATTTTTTATGGTAAATATGTATTTGTTTAAATTATAATAGGGGTTTATTTTAAAGAGCTGAAATATTTTAAATAATATTTCAGCCCTATTACTTGCTTGAGATGTTGAATTGCACTTCCATAAAGACGGCATTGATGCTGTATACAATATTCAAGATGTGGATGATATCGATAAAGATATGCCTCTTGATCAAAGTGCACAACTTGTGTCTCGTGGTCGTGTGTAATTACTTTTTTAGAAATGTCACTGTATTTTTTTTGTTTTTTTAATACTTAAAATTTTATTTATAATAATGTATTTGGCGTTTTACCTTTTGGATGACAATGCCACTTATATATAAGTAACCCCATTTGAAATGTCAAATATCTAAATTTGTTATCGGATAGAAGGGAAAAAGTGACTGGCTAAAAAAATCGCTAAGTTTACGGTTTTATCAATCGTGTCGTCCATTGTTATCTCAGTGGAGCGACTGTATTGTATATTGTTAATTAATTATTATTTTGCTTTCAACTTTGTTTTATTCGCGTAATTTCTTACCAAATACCATTTGTACTTAAATTTTGAGCTGGAAATTTTTTGCTTGGTTTTTAAACCTTTAAAAATTTAACTCGTTTCTCAAAAATATCCGGCCAAATCTGACCATTTATGGTATTACCTATGATAAACTTTAATTAAATGTTTAGTTTTTTGAATTTTGTAGTTTTTATTTGCATTTTTTCAATATTTTCATATGTTTCAGAGGTCTCCTAATATATTTTCAAAAATATTTTTAAATATATATTTCCGAAAATTTTCCATCACTACATAGGCATCATAGGTATACAAAATGGAATGACGTTAAAAAGATTTATATAACTAACCTAATCCTCTAAATTAATAAGGTTTTAGATTTAGTAATAAAAATTTTGTGTTCTTTTTGAATTGTTTTAAACTGTAAATACTTTTTGATATTTTGTGGTAGTTTATTAAAAATTTTAATACACATGTAGGATGGGTTTTTATCTGTCATACCTAATATATAAACAGCATAGTTAATATCTACAGATCTAGTACTATTTATTGTAGGTCTGTTTGTTATTCAGAAATAGTTTACACAATTTTACACACCTTTTCCTTAAATACACCTTTATATATAAATCTTTATTTAGCACCTTGGCTAATTTTACATTAAGTATAATACAATGCAACTAAATTATAATTTACAATAATTTTTTTATCCATATAAATAAAATAAAAATTAATAAATATGATTATTATTGTCATTAAAAGTTACATAAAAAAAATAGTGGGTAAAGCATTCATATATATACAACAAATTGGACGTCATAAATCAAAGAAACAAACATATTATCTAAAATATACAAATACGAACGGGCAGATGTAAAACTAACTCCTCTAATTGAGCAAATCTAAAGAATTCATTAAATGCTTCTTTAAAAGCCTTTTAAACGGTTTTATCGATTGCATAGTTTTTAGGCTGTCAGGAAGTCCGTTATAACTATCAAGACCCAAACAGACCTTATATTAGTGTTATTAACAAATAACCAATAATTGTTTTTTAACAAATATAAAAAAACATTTATTCAGGATTACTTCATACATAGATAGAACACATTTTGCAGCTTTGAAAATTCCTCTACAGGTATCTCTAAATTTCATTTAAAAAAATATTCTTAACACTCTTATCTGAACTTTTAAAATTAATTCTCCTGCAGTAGAACTACTTTCCCTAGCAATAATTCCATATATCTAAGTAAGGATTTAAACTTGGCAAAGTACATGATTTTAAGAACACTTTCATTCATTCATAACAGGTTAAGTTTATTTTATTTGATAATTTTTCAATGTATGGTGACCATTTTAAGAACTCATTGATTACAATACCTAGAAATTTTGCCTTTGGATCTCAGAAGGTTTTTCTTTATTTGTTATTGCATAATTATGGTCATCAATTATTTAATTTTCAGTCTAGATCGAGATTTTGCTTGGTATGCACGGTTCTTATCAGTGCTAGTCGTTTACTTTATCGATCCTTTTTTGTGATTAACCTAAAGAATTTGGTTTTTAAATAATACTAAAATTCCGTTTTATACCGACTGATGTAATTTAAAAAAAAATGAATCCTCCCCTAACAGGGGAGAGTGTGGCCTCACAACAGACGTCAAGTGATGCACTAAGTGAAAATTTTAACAATTCCAGTCAGGGCCTTATGGATATTACCACAGAATAGGGAATTAAAACTCCAGTAAAAAAATTCTTTAACGTCTATTCAGATAAGTACAACCTTAACTTAATTTATGTTATGATTGAAAGTACCAATAATGACAATCTTGGACGGTTACATCCCCTTAGGGCTGGGCATATTTTGCACAAAAAATTATTAATAAAAAATATTTTAGAAATCAAATCTGTTGGTAAAAACAGAGTTAGAGTTCAACTACAATCTCTCAGAGATGCTAATGAGTTACTTAAAAATAACTGTTTGGAGCAAGAAAAACTAAGCGCTTTTATACCTAATCATATATTAGAAACAAAAGGTCTAATTTAATTTAAAATAAAACACTCGGTGTAAAGTTTCACAAATTTTTATTCAGATGGATCTGACCGTGTTTCGTCTCACCATTTTCAAAGATCTTTTTGAAGAATGGCTTAAAAATAAGCTCCCAACAGAGTAACACAAATCAATTTTATCATTTTTTGAACTGAATCTACACCCCAAAAAGTTTTTTTCCCAAATCCAATAATTTTATCTTGGTGAATAAACTCCTCTTCCAATGAAGACTCCCAGAACGTTTTATTTAAGCCCCACCGGGACTGTCCCAAGATTAAAAAAAATACCTATGAAAAAAATCTTATCTTAAACTTAATGTTGAGATCAACGTGTATGAACAACAGATACGTCACTAATATGGAAACCCTATAAAACCTGACTATCGGTGTTTTCAACACGTTCGATCTCTAATGACGTGACCTATTTTATTGTTCTGTTACTCAAATTATAAATTTATAAATATTGATGCCCCCAAAACCAAACAACCAATCTAAATCATGGTATTTTTTTACTTTCTTGACCCTCCCTTTTCGTGGTTTTTCCAACAGGCGCTGACCACAAATCTAGAGTATTTTTTTTCACTTTTTATTTTCGGATATCGATTTTTAAATATGATAAATAATTAAATAAAATCATTTTCATATCTTCCCTTCTTTTATCAAAATTTGGTGATAATTTCATTCATACAATGTTTGACATTTATCAAAAATAGTCTGGGGCAATTCTTTATTCCATCGATAAAAGTACGGTGAATTTATGCGCTGAACGTCAAATGACTCAAAAGTTCTGATGGAACAAATTTAAAAAACGAAATGTTTAAAAACGCTTTTATTTGTTCTCAACTGTCAATGCAGCTGATTTTATGTTTCTCTTCAGTATTTATTTATATTTTTTGTTAAGTATTTTTAAAAACGCCTTGATCGAATCCATTGGACCTCTGTGGTATTTAAAAAGGTTTGACAATTAGCCCAATGCGCTATCCTCGATCAAAAAAACTTGTCCTGTTTTTTTTTTTTTATCAAGATTTTGGTAAAAATAAAAACAAATATGAATTTAAACAAAAGGCTGTGAAGTGTCGCCATCTAATCTTTCCCTATTAAAGCAAATGATATAAAATCTAATATTACACAATTAAACGGGGTAAAGAAAATTAAATATGTCATTATATTAAATAATTTTAAATAATCTGTAATAGTTTAAATTAAAAACTAAAAATGTTGCACAAAAAATCAGAAAAACAGTAAAAGTGTAGTTAGTTTAAATTTGACATTTTCTAACTTTCTACATGGTTACAATTATTTATTATAAGTTCGGAGCTGACCGTACTATTCATTGCGAAAACTCAGCAGGGTCTTTTCCCCTAACCTGCTTGACTTTTTTGCCCTGCACGAGTGGACAAGATTGTTCTACAGCACTGGGCTTCCCTAAATTTTTAAACTTTCTTAAGAACACCAAAAACAAGAAAGAAATAATATTCTACCTATTTTTACATAATTGCGTAAAAAATATATATATAAGGATATGCAGGTATGTGGTCACAAACCTGTATTTTTAGTAATTATATCTGTGAGTCTTACAGTGTCTTTGTAGTCGTCTGCGGGGACTGACCCATACTTTTTTGCAGATAAACTGTTTGGGCCAATTTTTTTTTGTTTTTCAAGGCGGCTGGCAGCACCTGTTTTTTTTTGATATTTTTGGATTTTATGCATTTTATTTTTTTTTCTATACAAAAAATGTTTTTATTTTAAAAAAACCAATTCTTATTATATTCCCAAAAGTTTAAATTTCTTAAAATACTTTAATACAGTACAGACAAAGATTCCATTGTTAATATCTGTATCAAAGCCCATGTGTTTAGCAGATATAATAAATCGCCGCCAAAGCTATGAGATTTCGGTGGCGCTAGACAAAACAAACGCGAAAAATGGCATTGTATACACAATTAATAGTGTTTTTAAGGTTACAACGCATTACAGAATAGCAAACATCAATTTTGCTATTGGGATGCTGATGTATTTTTAATAGTTTTTTTTTTATTTTGGGTAATTGCGATTAAAAAAACTTCTCTGTCATTTTGACGCCCCTTTAAGAGAAAATTTGACGCCCACATCGATCACCCCCCTGTCGCTCCGGCCCTGATAATACTCCAATAATAGTAAAAAAACAAACAATACTATTAACTTTCGAAGGTACTATATTGCCGGAGGAAATAAGTATTGATAGCGTGATCTTTCCAGTTGTACTATGGTAAAGTCACTCAGTGTTACAAATGCTTAAAATATGGCCATATTTCAAAACAGTGTAGATCTAATGTAGAATTGTGTATTTTATGTGGTAAATATAAAACTGGGGATGCTCAGCACAAATGTTCAGCCCTAGATATTCATTGTGTGAACTGCAAAACAGGCTCACACAAGTCTAACTCAAAAAATTGCCCATTTTTTATTAAACAAGAAAACATTTAAAAAATCATGATTGATAATAAAAAAACCTTCAAAGAAGCTGAAAATGTTTACGAAAATTCTTATGCTGGTGTTACTACTAGTAATGGATTCGGCCTTCTTAATAATAGTAGTAATGACAATACAAATTTTCCTAAATTACCTAATACCAGGCAGTCAAGTAAACAACTGCCAAAAAATGTAATCAGAACGTCTACATTTTCCTTGTCACAACCAAGACCTAGTACGTCTCGTACTAATGAGCAAAATATTAAAAAACGAAAACATAATACATCCTCCCCTCCACCTAGCACCATGTTTCCCTTTTTTTTCCATCTACACCCCTTCCACCAAATATTGTTAATAATAAACCTTACAATAACGATAATAACGACAATGTTAACATTGTAACACAACAAAATATTTTATTAGATTCCTTTGCTACATACTTTATTAAGTTTTTGGGAAATTTTAAGTCATTTGAGGAATTAAAAGGTTTAAAAGTGGATGTTATGAAAAAAGGCTTGCTTGAAATTGTAAAATCGACTTCCTCGACTTAAGTATAATGGGTTCGGGTGGAAAAAATATGTTAAATATACTTCAATGGTTTTCTCAATCTGCAGTTGCAAAAAAAAGAAGCCTTGAGGCTTTTCTGTATCAAAAGGATTTTGACATCGCCTTGAGCCTTGGTTCAAACCAGGTCAAGACGTTGTCTTTTTAGGATATAAAATTGTAAAAGAAGATAGGGCAGATGGCAAAGCGGGTGTCGCCATCCTTATCTCAAAAAATATTAGTTTTCGTACCATTAATTTTTTACATAATTTTAATACGGGTATTTTAGTTTGTGGTGTTGTTATAAATATTAACAATAAAAATATAACTTTCTTATCTATATATGGCCCACCTAATATAAAAACTATCCTAGTGATTGGAGTTCAATTACTTCCCCTTATTTAATTTATGGTGACTTTAATGCTCGCAGTGGTGTTTGGGGCTAACCTAAAAACGACAGCATGTGAAACCAAATACTAAATTTTATTAATAACAACGACATGGTTATTTTAAATAATGGTTCACAGACCAGGCGCATGCAGCCTGGGGGTAGTAAATCAGTCGTTGATTTAAGTCTCACTTCTCCCGACATATCAAATAATTTTTCATGGGACACTGATTCTGACACACTTGGTTCAGACCATTTTCCAATTGTTATGACTCTTAGTTTATCAAATCTAAGCCAAGAAAAAAAAATCCAAAAACTAAATGGAACACCAGAAGAGTAGATTGGAATTGTACACTCTTATATTTGAGCAACAAATTTTTAATTCTCAGTTTTTACAGATACAAAGCACAAATACTCTTCTTGACAAACTGTATTAATAAAGCAGCTAAAATTAGTATTTCCGTCTACAAACCATTTTCTTTAACCGTCCACCTCCCCTCCATGGTGGGACCCGTAACATGCGATAATGAAATTCATAAGGAAAACAAGCTCTGAATGAATAAAAAAGGAAACCTACACTGGAAAATTATTTAATATGAAAAAAAGTTGAAGCAGAAACTAAATTTTTTTTAAAAAAAAAGCCAGAGAAAAATTTGGGGACATTGGTGCACCAAATTAAATTAAAATACACCTTCCTCTACTTTATGGTCACAAGCAAGGCGAACGACTAGAAAAACAGATCTCCAAAAACCAACTACCACTAAATGGCTTGATAAATTTTTCGACAAGGTAGCTCCACCTTTTGTTCCTCCAATACAACAGAAAACACCTACTAATGCTCCCAACGCCATTTTTTGTGTAGAAAATTTACAATAATTGAATTAAATCGAGCTTTATTAAACACCAACAATACTGCTCCTGGATTTGATGATATACAGTACTATATGCTTACACATCTGCCCTCAATGCTAAAAACTTATTATTGGAAATTTTGAATGAAATCTATCTTTATGGCTTCAAACTAATAGATTTTAAAAAAATAATAGTTGTTCCTTTACAGAAACCTGGAAAGCATCCAGACTCTGGTGACTCTTATAGGCCTTTTTCTTTACTTTCACGTATGCTTAAGGCACTAGAAAGACTTCTTAGGTTTCGCTTGGAATTTTGGTTAATTATTTAAAGCTTATCACCAGCTAATCACTTTGCTTATAAAACAGGCTTCGGTGCTCTCGACGCTGATTCACACATTACAGTTGATATACAAAATTGTTTTTCACAAAATGAATATATAACATCACTTTTCTTGATAGTAAAGGTGCATTGACTCTGTGGATTTATCGATTTTGAATGTAAGATGGCCAAAGACTTTTAAATACCTCCGCACATATCTTACTTAATTATCAAATTGTACAAAAGTAGATGTGTTTTTGTTCGAAACAATGTAAACGCCAATTCAAGATATCTCTACTCTGGTTTATCCAAGGGTCAGTTCTTACACTACTATTTAATCTTTCACAGCGGATATCCATAAGCTAACTGGTTTTAAAATAGTAGAGTATGCCGATGATTTCTGTATTTATACACAAAATAAAATACGACAACAGCGTGACACTATTATCCAGTTGTACTATGGTAAAGTCACTCAGTGTTACAAATGCTTAAAATATGGCCATATTTCAAAACAGTGTAGATCTAATGTAGAATTGTGCATTTTATGTGGTAAATCTAAAACTGGGGTCTCAGCACAAATGTTCAGCCTAGATATTCATTGTGTGAACTGCAAAACAGGCTCACACAAGTCTAACTCAAAAAATTGCCCATTTTTTATTAAACAAGAAAACATTAAAAAAATCATGATTGATAATAAAAAAACCTTCAAAGAAGCTGAAAATGTTTATGAAAATTCTTATGCTGGTGTTACTACTAGTAATGGATTCGGCCTTCTTAATAATAGTGATAATGACAATACAAATTTTCCTAAATTACCTAATACCAGGCAGTCAAGTACACAACTGCCAAAAAATGTAATCAGAACGTCTACATTTTCCTTGTCACAACCAAGACCTAGTACGTCTCGTACTAATGAGCAAAATATTAAAAAACGAAAACATAATACATCCTCCCCTCCACCTAGCACCATGTTTCCCTTTTTTTTCCATCTACACCCCTTCCACCAAATATTGTTAATAATAAACCTTACAATAACGATAATAACGACAATGTTAACATTGTAACATAACAAAATATTTTATTAGATTCCTTTGCTACATACTTTATTAAGTTTTTGGGAAATTTTAAGTCATTTGAGGAATTAAAAGGTTTAAAAGTGGATGTTATGAAAAAAGGCTTGCTTGAAATTGTAAAATCGACTTCCTCGATTTAAGTATAATGGGTTCGGGTGGAAAAAATATGTTAAATATACTTCAATGAAATTCTCAATCTGCAGTTGCAAAAAAAAAGAAGCCTTGAGGCTTTTCTGTATCAAAAGGATTTTGACGTCGCCTTGAGCCTTGGTTCAAACCAGGTCAAGACGTTGTCTTTTTAGGATATAAAATTGTAAAAGAAGATAGGGCAGATGGCAAAGCGGGTGTCGCCATCCTTATCTCAAAAAATATTAGTTTTCGTACCATTAATTTTTTACATAATTTTAATACGGGTATTTTAGTTTGTGGTGTTGTTATAAATATTAACAATAAAAATATAACTTTCTTATCTATATATAGGCCACCTAATATAAAAACTAGTCCTAGTGATTGGAGTTCAATTACTTCCCCTTATTTAATTTATGGTGACTTTAATGCTCACAGTGGTGTTTGGGGCTAACCTAAAAACGACAGCATGTGAAACCAAATACTAAATTTTATTAATAACAACGACATGGTTATTTTAAAAATGGTTCACAGACCAGGCGCATGCAGCCTGGGGGTAGTAAATCAGTCGTTGATTTAAGTCTCAGTTCTCCCGACATATCAAATAATTTTTCATGGGACACTGATTCTGACACACTTGGTTCAGACCACTTTCCAATTGTTATGACTCTTAGTTTATCAAATCTAAGCCAAGAAAAAAAAATCCAAAAACTAAATGGAACACCAGAAGAGTAGATTGGAATGTGTACACTCTTTATATTGAGCAACAAATTTTTAATTCTCCAGTTTTTACAGATACAAAGCACAAATACTCTTTTTGACAAACTGTATTAATAAAGCAGCTAAAATTAGTATTTCCGTCTACAAACCATTTTCTTTTAACCGTCCACCTCCCCCTCCATGGTGGGACCCCGTAACATGCGATAATGAAATTCATAAGCGAAAACAAGCTCTGAATGAATACAAAAGGAAACCTACACTGGAAAATTATTTAATATGCAAAAAAGTTGAAGCAGAAACTAATTTTTTTTAAAGAAAAGCCAGAGAAAATTGGGTACATTGGTGCACCAAATTAAATTAAAATACACCTTCCTCTACTTTATGGTCACAAGCAAGGCGAATGACTAGAAAAACAGATCTCCAAAAACCAACTACCACTAAATGGCTTGATAAATTTTTCGACAAGGTAGCTCCACCTTTTGTTCCTCCAATACAACAGAAAACACCTACTAATGCTCCCAACGCCATTTTTTGTGGAAAATTTACAATAATTGAATTAAATCGAGCTTTATTAAACACCAACAATACTGCTCCTGGATTTGATGATATACAGTACTATATGCTTACACATCTGCCCTCAATGCTAAAAACTTATTATTGGAAATTTTGAATAAAATCTATCTTTATGGCTTCAAACTAATAGATTTTAAAAAAATAATAGTTGTTCCTTTACAGAAACCTGGAAAGCATCCAGACTCTGGTGACTCTTATAGGCCTATTTCTTTACTTTCACGTATGCTTAAGGCACTAGAAAGACTTATTAGGTTTCGCTTGGAATTTTGGTTAATTATTTAAAGCTTATCACCAGCTAATCACTTTGCTTATAAAACAGGCTTCGGTGCTCTCGACGCTGATTCACACATTACAGTTGATATACAAAATTGTTTTTCACAAAATGAATATATAACATCACTTTTTCTTGATAGTAAAGGTGCATATGACTCTGTGGATTTATCGATTTTGGAATGTAAGATGGCCAAAGACTTTTAAATACCTCCGCACATATCTTACTTAATTATCAAATTGTACAAAAGTAGATGTGTTTTTGTTCGAAACAATGTAAACGCCAAAGTTGGTCCAAGATATCTCTACTCTGGTTTATCCAAAGGGTCAGTTCTTAGCCCACTACTATTTAATCTTTACACAGCGGATATCCATAAGCTAACTGGTTTTAAAATAGTAGAGTATGCCGATGATTTCTGTATTTATACACAAAATAAAAAATACGACAACAGCGTGACACTATTATCCAATGCTTTTGATAAGATTTTAAAATGGTTTTGTTTAGTCTATTTATTTTAATAAAAATTATTCTGTTCTAAATATATGTTATATTAATCTTGAAATAATATGTTATCCGTTGACCATTTTTTGTCACTTCGACAATTTTCAGGTAAAGTTAAAGTGAAATAGGTTAGGCAAGCTAAGCCTGAAATACCTAATGAAAAATCGTATGTCCGAAATTTTTTGCCCACAACTATACCTAATTTCTTAAATAGATACAAATAAAAATTTACTTACGAATAATTGAAGCAGGTCCACATCCACAATTGATTAAATGGTGAGCCGCCAACTAGACTTTCAGGAGGTCTTCTTCTATGCTCAGACGGTCCGGCTCCTGAGCCTCTCTGTCTGTACGAAATCGCTGACATTCCCGAGTTGCCTCTGCGTGAACATTCTCTTTGGAAAAAAGATACTCCTGCTTCTAAAAAGTCGACTTCTCCGGTGATTGGAGATGGAGTAGGTTCCTCACTGAAATACATTGCATCGAATAAGTATAAGAAAAATATGGATTGGTGATGAAATGGGTCAAGGAACTTATGAAGGATGCTTCATTTGCTAAAGAATATTGCAGTGGCAACTCGTACCTTAGTATATGAGGGCCTATTTTAAAAAAGAACATCGGACCATATATTTTGTTTGTTCGGTTAAAAAAAGGCCTATATTTAAGAATTTTTTATAACCTGCTGTTATTAAAGATTTATTTTAAAAATTGGTATATTATAATACAACATTTAAAAAATATTTTTAAACATTTTGGTACAAAAATATAAAAAAATAAAGGATTTATTGCAGTTTTCCGCTGGTGCCTCAATTTTTTTTCGGTGTTTTAATTAGTTTATTAGTTTCTCTCTTAATTGACGCCAATTTTTTTATTTTATCAATTTTTAATTTTTTTGCATCATTTGGAAGTTAAAATGTCGATTTTTTAACAATAAAATCGACTTATTTGTTATTGTAAGATTGATACTAATTCAAAAATTAAAATAAAAACTTGACGTCACTTGGTAGTTATTTGTATGAAGAATATGTGTACAAAATTTTTTAAACCATCGGTTCAGTAATTTTTTGGAATGGTGGTCACCGACTTTAAAAATTACACTCGCATCTAGAGATACCCCGTGATCACGAGATTCTGACACACTTGGTTCAGACCATTTTCCAATTGTTATGACTCTTAGTTTATCAAATCTAAGCCAAAAAAAATCCAAAAACAGTGTTGACACCTAAAACGCTTTATTATGCAAGGACTCGGCTACAAAACTACATTTTAATGTAATAATTTAGGGTCTTTTTTAATACGTCTCCGCATTTTTACGTCTGAAATATAATTGGGGAAAATAAAAAGCTGCTTTGCTAATCAGAACTAACCATGACCGATTAGAACTTAAGGCTTTTGAATTTGTCTAAATTATTTGTAGAAGTTATAAACCAAATTTTAACAACGTATTAGGAAAAACCCAGGAAATATATAATTACACTTTAAAAAATATATAATTTCTACCATATCATCAAAAATTATAAAAAATTTGTTAATAACTTTTATGTAGGGGTAATTTAGACAAATTCAAAAGCCTTAGGTTCTAGTCGATCATGATTAGTTCTGGTTAGCAAAGCGGCTTTTTACTTTCCCCAATTATATATCAGACGTACCATGATTTGCTTTTTTACGTTAAATGCATTATTTAGAAAAAGCCTACTTTTTAAATAACGCGCAGAGTTTCTGTATAATAAGCATGTTTCATGTGTCCACACTGTCAAAAAGCTCGTAATCACGGGGTATCTCTAGACGCGAGTAAAAATTACATATTTGGGAAAATTGATTTAAAGATTTGTATGCTTTAAACTATCATAAATCCGTCAATTTTGCTCAGATTGACCCCAAAGTTAAATTTAATATTCCTGAGATATTATACATTCATATTATTGAATTAAAAAAAAACATGAAAAAAAGTTTTCAACTCACCCCCTTCATACAAAGCATTTTCTATCTTTAGTTCTATGTATAGAAATAAAGATATGTTCGTGTACTACAATAAAACATTTTTAGCCCAGGTTGCAACGAATCAAATTGTTCTGGCCGAAGGCGAACAAATATATTGCTCCCTCGCGTGTTAGATTCCATATAAAATAGCTCACCGGTGGAGGAATGGGACACAACGGCTGCAGGTTCAGGCGGACGGTCAGGGCGAAAATAATTTCAGACACGTAAAACATCGGTAAGGAATATATGACACGAATTTAAACAACTTAGACTGGAAGTCAGGTAATTGGCAACGGAAAATTAATGGAGTTAAAATAAAGATTTTATTAATTTTTTGGATTGGATTGGATTTAAAAATGTTTTAATATAATATATCATTTTTAATTTATTGGTTATTAACATTTTGTCTCGGTGGCTACAGCCCTTTCGCTTTTATGGATCAGTCGCCACAGGATTATATGTTAATAAATACTTTAAAAAAGATCGTCCACATCTATGTACAGGGTTTTTGCGTATATATTGGAGCATCACCAGAGCTTTTATTTTAAGAGTTAGAAGAAACTTTAAATTACAAAAGTTGAAGTATTTTTACTGAACCGTCAGCATTTGTCATCAGATAAAACAAAAAGCATCGGAAATGTGTCTAAAATAACAAGTTTGATTTTTTTAAAATAGAACACCCTGTATATTATTATTTTTTGGGCTTCTTTACATCACTCTGATTTTAAATATATATATATATATATATATATATATATATATAATATATATATATATATATATATATATATATATATATATATATATATATATATATATATATATATATATATATTATCGAGCATATGGAAAAAAATTATCATGATGTTTAGAAAAAAAATGATTTCGCAGATCAACTCTGCATCACTTAAAACCTTAGAAACAATTGAACGATCCCGATTGTCATTTGTTATTTGGCAGTAAATTTGAATTTTGTTAGGTCGGTTGACCGAAAGTCCCCTTATTTATCAAAATATCAAAAAAAATTATAAGGGTAAGTTGTTCAGATTTTAATTTTATGGCTATGTGTAAAATTTTGATTCATTTGGATAAAAACAAAAATTTGGATAATTTTTTTTCATACAAATATTTTTGTTTAAAAATTTTTTCTTTACCATTTAGAAACAGGTTTTATAGACCTAAACTAATGTTTCGGCACATTTTTTTTTACTTTAGTATGTTAGTCTTTTTTTCTGAAGAAAATTTAAAAAAATGGTATTTTTCGGATACCCGAGTTGTCGCATAGGCATTTTTTAAATACCGTAACTCGGAATTTCAAATATTGATTTATAACCGTTTAAACGATTTAATGTAATAATAAAAATAACTACAAATGAAAAATTAATATTTGAATTCCGAGTTACGGTATTTAAAAAATGCCTATGCGACAACTCGGGTGTCCGAAAAATACAATTTTTTTTTAAATTTTCTTCGCAAAAAAGGACTAACTTACTAAAGTAAAAAAAAATGTGCCGAAACTTGGTTTAGGGTCTAAAAACTCCGTTTCTAAATGGTAAGCTTTTTGACACAAAAATATTTTTAGGGAAAGAATGTCAAATTTTTGTTTTTATCCAAATGCATATTTTACCAATAAAAAAATTAAATTCTGAACAACTTATCCCTATAAAATTGATATTTTGACAAATAAGGGGTCAACACAGATTCCTGATACAAAATCATCAGTAGTTAGGTTTTAAGCCAAGAAGTTGATCTGCAAAATGTTTTCACCAAATCGGTCGTCACTAATTTTTTTCTAATAATGTCATATAATGATCTTTTTATATATATATATATATTTATATATATATATATATATATATATATATATTCCATATATATATATATCTACTATTATATATATATATATATATATATATATATATATATATATATATATATATATATATATATATATATATATATATATATACAGGGTGCCACAGATTCGACTGCATGCATGGGGTTCTCGGAAACCGTAAGATATACGAAGTCGGTTAAATTATTGCAAAGTTGCGCCTTTAGGTGCCTACCAACATGCCGTTTAGAAAGTTGTAAAATTCCGAGTACTTCCGGAGATATCCGGAAAAAAAAACGAAATTTGCATACTTCGTTTTTATTTTTTTCTGACGTTACTTAAAGAGATATGGAAAAACAAAAGACACTTTCTCATGGCCACTTTTTAAGCTCTACAAAACAGCGTTGAGAGATTTTCCGTACGACGTTTTATTTTCGTTAAACCATCATCAACTTTATTTTTTTAAATACGGCACTCAATTGTTTATTGCATTTTTTTAAAGCAGTTATAATTCCAAATACAATGATAGTAGATAAGCTATGCCGGTTCTGGAATAAATTTCGTCATTTTCCCATGTATTTCTTATGGGAGAATTTTAAGGTCCGAATTAGATTTTACTTCCGGTCTAGCACCAAGTGCCAAGCGGTCACCCATCTGCGGTCACCCATCTAAGTACTAACTACGTCCGACATTGCTTGACTTTAGATTATGGTGCTGACCAATATTATAAAATATGAACTTATCAGGCTTCCTGTTATAATTATGGAAATAAATAAAAAAGTCCTTACGTAGTAGGATTCGAACCGTTGACCTAGCGACTGAAAATCTGGAACTCTACCACTGAGCTCTAGGAGAATATTAAATATAAAGGTGAAATGAATGTATGGATCTTGAGTATTACGCCAGCACACGTGAGCCCTCATATTAATGGGGAAAATAGTAGTAATAAGGTCGTTTAACTGTCATTAATAATATTGGTAAACAATGTATGGTTTTATAACGCCTAAGGAACTAATAAAAAAAATAAAAAAAGTCCGCACCCAGCAGGATTCGAACCCGCGATTAGTAGAGGGAGATGGCCGATTCTGGTGCCACCACCACCGGTGGAGCTTTATATCTCGAAATCTTGACGTCATACATTAATTAGGAATCTTGGGCGAGGCTTATTTTAGAGTACTGCGCATGCGCTAAAAAAATGGCGGCTGTCAAATGTCAAATGTCAAATTCAAACGTCATACGTCAAATACCACGTGACTTGGAAAAGTTAGGTTACGTGTATGAGATATATTTTAGAGTATTACACATGCGCTAAAAAAATGGCTGCGATCAAATGTCAAATGTCAAACGTCAAACGTCAAAACCATGTGACTTAGGAAAGTTAGGTTACGTGGATGAGATGTATCTTAGGGCCTTACACATGTTCAGTAAAAATGGCAGCCGTCAAATGTCAAACGTCACGCGGATCCCGATGATGGTGATGGCGGTTAAAATTGAAACGTTGTTTACTTGAGCTACGGTCTTATATTGCGCGAAAATTGTAAGACATAACGTTCAGAAGTTATCGGTTAAGACCTGAACCCCGATGATGAGGATGACGGGTAAAATCGAAACGTTGTTTAGGATACATCATCTTGAGCTAAGGATTATATATTGTATGTAAACATCTTTAACCATAAAGGCACAACAGCTGTTTAAAATAAGTTGAGAGATATCAATTAGCGATTAGTACGGTGATCCTATAGTAAATTAATCATTATGGTCTTGGTGCCTAAAGGAATAAAACTTAACTAAAGAATAGCTGTTAACGTTAATAATGTCAAGGTCAAAATTAGCAAACCAGAACCGGTGATTAAGGCAGAACCATCAGAACCTTATAATTATAATCTCATATACGGTTTTTGCAAATAACAGCCATGTATTTTCAAATAACAGCACTGTATTTTCAAATAATAGCCCTGTTTTCCCAAATAACAGCCATGTATTTTCAAATAACAGCACTGTATTTTCAAATAATAGCCCTGTTTTCCCAAATAACAGCCCTGTATTTTCAAATAACAGCCCTGTATTTTCAAATAACAGCACTGTTTTTCCAAATAACAGCACTGTATTTCCAAATAACAGCCCTGTTTTTCCAAATAACAGCCCTGTATTTTCAAATAACAGCACTGTATTTTCAAATAGCAGCCCTGTTATTTAAATAACAGCCCTGTTTTTTAAAAACCATGTTTTCAATAAGGGACTGATTTCCAAATAACGCCCTGTTTTTTAAAAACGGCACCGTTTTTTAATAACGGCCTGTTTTTTAGTTAGTTGAAGTGGATTATAATTTATTCATATCAGATACGCTTTAGATATTAAATGAGGCTTATCAATGTCCGGTGACCTTGGGAGGGCAACCTTTTATTTGGCGGACGGAATCTGCTCTATGACGTATGTGGGTTTTTTCTTTCTCTCTCTTTAAGGTGTTATCTTGTCTTCCTTCCTCCTTTCTCGCGTCCGTGATTGGGTGGTAACCTTTTATCTCCCGGAAACGGAACGGAACCCCATGACGTCATCGTGGTTTGTCTCTTTCTCTCTCCTTAAGGTGTTATCTTTCTTCCTTCCTCCTTTCCTCCGTCTGGCGCCCCGATCGTCTGGGGAAGAAAAAGGAGGAAGGAAAACCCTCGCCGAAAAGGGGGAAACCCGGTTGAGCAAAAAAAATTTCCAGGCAAACCCCTTTTAAAAAAGGAGAAGAAAAAAAATCCATTAGAACCAAACAAGCCCGGGGTTTTTTTCGTTAACCGTACCCTTTTTTAATAATTCTTAATTCTTTAGCGTTCAGGGACCAATTCAGTGTAAATTTAATTGGCTTTGTAGTGCCCCGAAGACTTTGAGTCGAACCGTTAGAAACACATCGTTTTTTTAAATTTTTTAAACCACAGCCGAGTTAAGTGATGAGGTTTTTATCATAAAATGCAGTTGTATCGTTTGCTAACCCAGTTAGGCAAAGGCATAAACAAGTTAAACCTTTTGAAATACAGTGCCGTTATTGGAAAAACGGTGCCGTTATGAAAATACAGTGCCGTTATTTGGAAATACAGTGCCGTTATTTGATACATTGCGTTTTTTGAAAAACGTGCTTATTGAAAATACAGTTTGTATTAAAAAAAACGGTTTTATTTTAAAAAAAGGCTTTATTTAAAATCAATTTCGTTATTAGAAAACGAAAAGTTTTTAAAAAAAAGGGCTGTTATTTAAATAAAAGGGGTTATTTGAAAATACAGTGCTGTTTGAAAATACAGGGCTGGTATTTGGAAAAACAGGCTGTTATTTAAATACAGTGCTGTTATTTGGAAAAACAGTGCTGTTATTTGAAAAATACAGGGCGTTATTTGAAATCGGGGCTGTTATTTGGGAAAAAAAGCATTATTTGAAAATACAATTTCTGTTATTTGAAAATACATGGCTGTTATTTGGGAAAACAGGGCTATTATTTGAAAATACAGTGCTGTTTTTTAAAAAAACATGGCTGTTACAAAAACCTTATGAGATTATAATTATAAGGTTCTGATGGTTCTGCACAACATTTCTTATAGGGGCTTCCCCTTTTTGAAAAATTTGTTTTTTTTTTTTTGGGAAAAAAAGGGGGTTAAAAAATTAAAAAAAACAAGTCCGTATTTAAAAAAAAAGTTGATGGTGGTTTAAGAAAAAAATTTGGTGGGGGAAAATTTAAGCTTTTTTTGGGGTTTAAAAGGGGCCGAAAATCTTTTTTTTTTTTTAAATAAGGCAGAAAAAAAAAAACAAAAACTTTTTAGTTTTTCCGATATCTCGGTCTCGGTTTAAATTTTAAAGGGCATGGTTAATTAAAAATTTAAAAAATTTGAATTTAACCGACTTATTTTTTACGGTTTCCGAATCCCATACATGCACTGAATTTGGCACCCTTTATACGCCATTTGTTAATGGATTACCGGTTTAAAATTCGCTTTTTAATTTAAATAAAAAAAAAATTTAGAATGGGGAAAAAAAAAGGATAAATTTTGTTTTTTGACAATCTGGATGTTTAAAATGCAATATTTTAAAGTAAAAACGGGTTTAAAAGGGGGAAAAAAAACATACAACATATATTTTTAAAAAAACAGGAAAAAAAATAATAATATACAGGGTGTTCCTTTAAAAAAAAAAAAAGTTAGTAAAAACACTTTTATTTTTTTATTTTTATCTGAAACAAATTCTGAGGTTTCCCCGAAAAAATACTTAACTTTTTAAAGGGGTTTCCTTTTAAAAAAAAAAACTCGATTTCCCCCAAAATATGGAAAACTTTTGGGGGTTTTAACGACGACTAGGGGGGTTTTTTTTTCCTGTTTTAAAAAAATCAAAAAAAATTTTCCCCCCAACCCATAATTGATGATTATAAAAAAGGGGGAACATAAAGAAAACTGCGGGGGGGTCATTTTGATATATATTTTTTTTAATGCCATGTTTTTTTGTGATTATCTGACTCTTCGTATATCTTTTGATCTAAAATGATATATTTTTAATTTAAAAATATATATTTTCTGCAAGTTTAAATAAGGAAAATGTTCCAATGTCTACCGTCACCTAACATATAAGGATACCTGTTCACCGTTTGGCTGTGGTCTTTTTCAGACAACTAAAAAATCAATTTTTAAAATTGTTTATATTTTTTACGAATTAGTAATAAATTAACGTTAAAAAATGTAGATATTTGCAGTTGAAGTCTCTAGAAAGATTAAAAATATTATTAAGATATCTGGTGTTATTAAGTATAATTTCTAGTTTTTCGTATGCCCTATCTGTTTTATGTGTAGTTTAGCAATAATGGGTATATTTAAAAAAAAAATTTTTTTTTACTTATTTAAAAAATATAAAAAAAACAATTTTAAAACTTGTTTTTTTAGTTGTGGTTAGTTTTGGTTTGTTTGTCTGATGGACACTAATCGCCGAACGGTGAACATGTATTCGTATTAATCTGAAAGGTGTTACTGGTACGATAGACAAATATTTTTCCAATTTAAATGTAAAAAAATAGACTTTTTTTAAATAAAAATATTTTATTTTAGATTGATAGGTACACGAGAATCTGATAATTATATCAAAAATAAAACATTCAATTTAAAAAAATATCGCGGCAATAAGATTGTGTGTATAACTAGATTTTTTTTAAGCAATCGAGGTATCTTCCTCCCAAACAAAGTATACGGAATATTTTTGGTTGGTATTGGAAAATTTTATTACCATTTGTAAACCAAATGTAAACCTTGTCTATAACCCACGAGGTTAGGCGCATTTGCTTTGATTTAATTTTTTTACTTCAGCAAAAACTTTATAATATATAAATATTTACAAATTTTGTAAAGAAAGACATATTTTTATATAAAATTATTTACAAAAAGTACACAAAGCCATTTAGATCTGTATATTAAAACATAGGTAATTTAAAATGTATCTCGAATTTCAAATTTCATCGGGGGATTGAGGGGCTTTACTCTGTCGCGTATTATTTGTATAAAATGGAATTGAAAAGTAATGAATTTGTCGTTAGTACTAATCCCGAATCGATTTAATTTAAAAGGTAAATTTCACCATTCCGAGATCTTCCTAAATGCGGAATTAATTTGGTGTTTTGGAATACGTATTTTATAAAACCTTGATTGAAAATTTATTTATATGATATTTTCCCGATCATCTGACAGGTGAAAAATTCCACCAATTTATCTGGTTTCTGAGATTATTTGTCTTTAAGTACCTATATTGGTCGCTGAAAATCTCAAAGTGCCTTAAAAATATTTTTTTGATTTTTTTTAAAAACTATTTGAAAGAGTCTGTTTAACATTTAGACCCTCCTTAAATATCTAACTTAAAGATATTCAAATTTAAAAATGCCTTAAAAATATATATTTTTAAGAAATTTCCCCTTTAAAAAAATTCAAGGGTTAAAAGGGGAGCGCTACCCTTCAGCCACACCTTAACTTTCATAAATATGTTCTATAGTTTTGTGGCGGATTTATGTTTCAGTTTGTTTTCTTTGGCATACTCGCCTGAAGTAAATTCAGGTAACTTTAAAATCAATTAACACACCATACCACCTTTTTTTGTCTTTTTGAATACTATACATATACCAGTCAAATAACCTAATGTTATTTATGATAAAACGTCATAAAAGCTATACTTGAATTTTTTCGGATATGCAGTTATGTCAAAAAGCCCAAAAAAACGTATTTTTTAGCTGCTAACAATACCAAAGGTGCGTTCGATTTGTATATTTAATTTGCGCATTTGTTCACACCGTAAGAACTTTTCGCTTCGAATCCCTTGGAGATGGATCTGACAAATGCTTTTATAAATGTTTCATTTATATTTTTTCTTCTTAAATCCAACCCTAGCACAATAATCAAAACGGAAAAAATGTTAGGGCGCAAGTGTAAAGGTATTGGTAATTGATCCCCTACCGATGGTTTCTTTTTGAATAAATGCAACTTTTACTCACCTTCACTGCTTTTTGAAGAGCTTGTGGCTTTGGTATCATCCTGCCAGGTATTTCTAAAAGATCCTTTACTGATTATCCATGTTTTATCAAGAAATACTGGAGTAAGACCGTTTTAAAGTAGACTCATATTTTTTGTGTATTCTTTCAAAAATTTAATTCTCTAACATATCTGGTAAATCCATGAGATGCTTTCGGTTGTTACTTTTCTTTCACTGAAAGCCAATTTCTTTTATCCATTTTCGCAAAAAACTAATGGAGAATTTAAAAGTGATTGCTCATAATAATATCATCATTTAATTTATGATGGAGAGATTCTATGGTAATATGCTCTTTAAGTGCATACATGCGATAAATGGTATCCCGGATCTTGCTTTTTAAGTAGTCAGTAATTTTCATATGCTTTTTATTTCTTGTTTATTTCTTGTTAAAACTTTTGTCCGATTTTAGTCCATATTTTTTAAAGTTAAATATTGCTCTTGCACTCACTTTCGTTGCGGCAGCTGTCCTTTTTACCACAAACAAAATAAGAAAACACATGACTTTTTTGGTAAATTTATTGTTTCTCTCTGCAAAAGTGTATCAGTTAAGGATGCAAAAAATGTCGGAACTGCATATCCGAAAAAATTCAACTATACCAGATTTTCCTAAGTTTTTAGAGAAAAAATTTCTTAAAATTATGTTTAATTATTTTTTTAGTTCCATCTGGACAACGGTGGCCGACTTTTCACCAAAAGGTAAATTAATATTTTTGATTTTTACACTGACTTTTATAAACAAACTTCTGGCATGGCCATGGGTTTACCTTTATCACCTTAATAGTGTAATATTTTAATGGAAAATTTTGAATCCAATTTTGTACAAAATTATCATTATAAACCTTTGTCTAAATATTTTTTCAACACACTTTAATACACAAGAACCCACTATAAATTTCACTTAGAAAAAGAACAAAACTCGCAACTTCCTTTTCTTCATATTCTAATAAAAAAAGATGCAAATAATTTCGAAACTATAATTTACAGAAAACCTACACATACAAACAGATACTTAAATTTTAACTCTAATCACCCAATAATGGTAAAAAAAGGAGTTGTAAAAAGTCTTTTTGATAGAATTAAAATAATTTATTCTGATCAAAACAAAGAAAACGAAAAAGAATTTTTAAAAAATATTTTAGTTCAAAATAATTATCATTTTGATTTTATAAACAAATGCTTTCTAAAATTTGAACAACCAAATTTAAGACAAAATCAAAATAGACCTATTACAAATCTATGTTTACCATATATTCTTGGCTTATCAAATAAAATTCAACAAATAGGTAATAAATTTAATATTCGTACTATCTAAACACAAAACAATATTAGATTTCAAGTAACAAAAACAAAACCATACAATATAAACGAAAACACAAAAAATGTTATTTATAATATCCCTTGTATCAATGTAATAAATTTTATATAGGTGAAACTTCCAGACCATTAGCCAAACGCATAAAAGAAAATAGAACATAAATAAGAAACACAGAATTCCACATAATAAAAATCTATCAACACCTTTTGAAAATTTCCCTAAAATGGAATGCTTCTAGCATTTTAGCAAAGGAAGCTTGTTCAAAAAAACGTAAAATAAAGGAAAGTGCATTTATTTTATTAAATAAAAATAAATGTGTAGCTTTAATATCTGTTAATTTAAATAATACATGGTTACCTATGCATAATGCCGAAGTAAATTCAGGTAAACTTAAAATCAATTAAGACACCATACCACCATTTTTTGTCTTTTTGAAAATTACACATATACCAGTCAAATAACCTAATGTCATTTATGACAAAATGTTATAAAAGCTATCAGAATTTCCCAAGTTTTTATAGCAAAATTTCTTAAAATTTCGTTTAAATATTTGTTGTAGTTTCATCTTGACAACGGTGGCCGACTTTCCACCGAAACGTAGATTAATATTTTGATTTTTTGGGTTTTTTGGGGAGTTTTCTTTTTTTTTTTTGTTGCAGGCGATCTGCAAGTTTATAGGGGCAATAGGGCTGAACAGGGTCAGCACGTTATACCCCGGGACCTGGACCAAAGAGGTAGAAAGGCGAGTATTCCAAAGAAAACAAACTGAAACTTAACTTTCATGTTTAGGGGTCCTTTAATGACAATTACAAATTTTTTTATAGTGCTTCAAGAACGTACTTAAAATTGTTTACCACATCTACTATTATAATTATTTAAAATTTGTGTATAAATACATATTATTATACAAAAATTATTTACTAAAAGTACACAAAGCCATTTAGATCTGTATATTTGAAGCATAGGTAATTTAAAATGTATCTCGAATTTCAAATTTCATCGGGGGATTGAGGGGCTTTACTCTGTCGCGTATTATTTGTATAAAATGGAATTGAAAAGTAATGAATTCGTCGTTAGTACTAATCCCGAAACGATTTAATTTAAAAGGTAAATTTCACGATTCCGAGATCTTCCTTAATGCGAGATAAATTTGGAGTTTGGGAATAAGTGTTTTATAAACTGGGTCAAATAAAACTTGATTGAAAATTTATTTATCATTTTATCTTGGAATAAATAAATTTTTAGAAGTTTATATGTAGATACACATTGTGAGATGTACATTTTTTTAAGTTAAATTACACAGGCCCCTCAAAAAATAAGTGGTTTGTGCTGGGTGTCGAACTAGGATTATCTGGCGTATTTTTTTCCGCTTAATACGAATCTGAAGTCAAAATTGAGGGTCAAACAGCAAAAAATCGAGAACACCCCAAAAAACCGACACGGTATTATTTACTGGCAGAAACCTGCTACCACGAAATGTTTGGACTATAAACTATCAGAGATAAAAAAAAAATCATAAAACAAAAAAGAGAGCTTTTTAAATTGTCTATAGAAAGTTAAATAAACAGTTTTAAGAAGATAAATAATAAAGAAGATATTAACAAAAATGTAATTTTGACAAAAAATTACAGTCTGAAATAGGATTTTTTTTATTATTAATGTGTTTTTTAAGTGTTTTTAATATTAAATCATTGAAGTTTCGTGTATCTTTTATAGTTTTTAAGATATTGACGTTTTAAATTAAAAAAAAAATCGTTAATAGTTAAAATTACGCCTTTTCTCGATTATTTGCTGTTTGACCCCCCAATTTTGACTTCAGATTCGTGTTTAGCGGAAAAAAATACACCGGGTAATCCTAGTCCGATACCCAGCACACACCACTTATTTTTTTGGGGCCCTTTTTATTTTTGTGATTCAAATAACCAATTTTATGTTTAGCATTTTAAAAAATTTTTGGGGAAAAAAACAGATTCTTTTAAAATCTAAAAACAATTTTTTGGGATAAATCGTTGCTTGCGGAATAGCAGATAAGTCCCAAAAAACTGATTAAGGTATGTGTTACAAACAATAGAGCAGGAGCCCGCGACGGCCAGATCATATTTTATAAAACCTGAAAGTTTTTTTGCGCATGCTCATAACACAGGTAAGATTGATCAGCGGCTTTAAAATTTGGATAGTGGTTACTTTGTCCGGTAACAGGTAACAAAGGTGTATAAAATGGTACCTCATGTTTGTTAAAGTATAAAGCTCAGTTTTTTTTATATTTTCTTTGAAATAATATTAACACTTTTTTTAACTCCCTGCCAGACACCCCTCAAATATAAAAAAAATCATTATACTTTTGTTATAGTATAAAAGCTGAATTTTATATATGTTACTTGGGGGATTATCAGATGTTACCCCAGTAGCCAGATAGTTCCATGGTTTCTACACCTTGCCAGGCAATATATATTTAAGCGGATGCGAGTGAGATAGTGAGTTTGGTCTATTGCGATTTTTTACTGCTCATTTTTCATTTAATTAGTATTAGTACAGGGTGTCCCAACTCGATTTAGACACTAAACATCTCTGCTTCTGTACCTGATACAAAAAAAAACCTTAAAAAATATGTGTTTAATAACGTTTATTTTGTTAACAGTTTTGATAAATATACAGGGTGTCTCAAAAATAGAGTTTTCATTGTAAAGTAGGTTTTTTTAAATGGAATGACCTGTGTGTTTTCCTAATTTTGACTCTTCATTCAATTTTCATAAAAAACCGTTTTACTAAAAACTAAAAATTCTTATTAAGACGGGCCCCAAAACAATTTTTTTAAAAAAATATATTTTCCCCAAATTCCCCGTAAATGTGTTTTTTATACAACGGAAACAAAAAGCCCCCCAAAAAATTTAAATTAAAAAACCCCCAAAAAATACGGAACGAGGTGAAACGTCGAAATCAAGGATTGCCAACCGCATGGTCAAAAAAACACCGCATACAATGGTCGGAAGAAAAAAAATTTTTCATAAAAAAGGGGACTAAAAAAAAAAAATTTAAAAACTTTAAAAATTGAAAAAAACCAAAAAGTTTTTTGCAAACCTACGTGACTTCCGTATTTGGCAGCCGTTGCTGAACCGTCAAAATCGGTCAAATTTTTGGTGAACAAGGGATAAAAAGGATATAAGTCTAGCTTCTTCTATTATTCTTTTTTAGTTTTTATTAAAAACGGTTGGAAATACATCACAACCCCGAAACGTTGTGTATCAATTAAAAAAAAAGGGGGTTTTTAAAAGGTTTAAGTGTTTTGAAACCATAAATTTCAATCCTTTTTTAAAAAACCTTACAGGGTTACATTTTAAAAAAAAAATATTTATAATCTGGTTATCTCTCAAATGAGACACCCAGATAAAAATCAATGGTAAGAAAAAATGTTTAGCATTTTAAAAATTAATTCCCCGAATTTTGGTCGAATTAACTGGGGGCCCGGTCCACTGTATACCTAAAACGTTGTTTTTAAAAATTTACATCCTCACTATTTAAAAAATTAAAAAATAATATTGGCAAGTAAAAAATTATTAATAATTAATTTACTTATTATTTTGCGGTATCGATCAAAAAGATAATATATTTTTTTACGAGTACAATGAAACTCTTTTAAAATCTTATTTATGTGCATTTTTTCATAATTCTTAATCTTCAGTAAATATCAAACAAAATTTTAATTACCTTATTCTAGGATCAAATCGAAGATCTCCACTGGTACCCGATCTTCCACCTAATAAACACACCATCGAAGAAGATTCTGCCATCACTTCTATATCCATCGATTGATCCGGAAGCCACCATTCTCGCATTTCAACGTTTACTGATACCTACAGGACAAAATTTTGGTTTAAATGTTTTATTAAAAAAAAAATCATACAAAATACACACCCCATAAGGTAATTCTCGGTTTAGAACTGTGATAAGTTTTTTCCATTCGTTTTAAAAAAAAAAATTTTTTTATTCATTTTTAGTAACTACAGAATTAATTTAATTTGTACTAAAAATTTGCAATTTAAATTAAAAAATGAAAAAATGTGACAATATTTTGCCAAACTATAGCGTTTATTACAACTTAAAATCGATTTTGGTTAAAGTGGAACATATTTAATATTAATAACATAATAAATTGAATAAAATAAGATGCTTTTAAAAACAAACTAATAAAGAGGGCAGAGCTGGGATGGATCGTTAAAAAAAGAAATCGATTCACAGATCCGGATCCTCGTAAAGAAAAAAAGGAAAAAAATCGAAATCCCGGGGAACGATCCCCTTTATCGGATCACGAATCCGGTCATCCTTTTTTTTTTTTACTTACAAATGCTATACGTAAAAAAATACTACATTCCCCATGGTTAATGGGGGCAAAGATTGTTTGGGAGCCCCCGCCAATGGGGTCCCCCAAAAAATGGGCCGGAACAGCAATCCTTGTTCGAAATAATGAATTAAGAAAATTGCCTTTTTTCCCAAAATTGAAATAACCAGGGGAAAAGTGTCAAACTTTAATTTTTTTCTTTTTTTAAAAATGTCTTAACTAAATGACACAGCGGAAAAATTTGGGGATTTTGTTTTTTGGGGGAAATTAAATTGTCCATCCCCTTTTAAAATTTCTGGAAAGGGGGAAGCCAAAGGGCCCCACCCCCCTTGTTTTTAAAAGGCATAATTTTTTTCCTGTTTATAAAAAAATTACCAACCCCCCCGCGTCAAAAATGTATACCTCATTTTTCCTTCTAAACCCCGCTTTTAGATAAAGATTTTAAAAGGCCCCTTTTTTCCTAGGAAAAGGTTTTCCCAATGGTTTTCAAACTTTTAAATTAAAGTTTTTAAAAGTTTTAAAAAGTTCCCCGGGCCCAAAAACCCCAAAACCTTCTAACCTCCCCAAAACAGCCTTAAAGGCATTAAGGATTTGGGGAATTTTTTGGGTGATTTTGGGGGGTTAAAGGTTTTCGGGTTTTGTTTTAAAAAAACATCAGTTAAAAATTCCCCCAAAGGGGGTTAAACCCGGGTCCCAAAATTTTTTAAAAGTTATTTTTGGGAATTTTTAAACATTTTTTCAAAAAGGGGAAAGGAACGTCTTTTTTTCCCAAAATTTAAGTTTGCCATCTAAAAAAATTTGGGGGGGGTCCCCACATCAAAAGTACAAGCGGGGAAAGAATTTTCCCCAAAAAAAAAACCCCTTTTCCCTTTTTTGGTGAAAATATTAACGAAAAAAGGAAAGGCAACTTGAACAAAGGCAGGGGTTTGTTTTGTTACCCAAGGTCTGTGTTTCCCTTGTTCCCTCAACGGGAAATTGGCCTCATTTTTAGTGCTTTTTTGGCCCCAAAATTGGGGTTTTTGTAAGTATTCTTTAAAAATTTTAAAATGTTATTTCTGAGATCAACAAAACCACCCTTAAATGGAACATTTTTTAAAAGTATTTCAAAACTTCGTTAGGTTTAAAAAGGTTTTTTTAAAGTGGGTTTTTGATAACCTCAACGACTTATAAATGGGAAAAACTTATTGTAATTTTAAAAAATTTTCCGGGGCCTTTTTAAAAATTTTTTTTTTTTTGGGAAAATAAAAATGTATTAAAATTTTAGATGCATTTTTGAAGACACACCGAATAGAAATAATTAAATGTCCTATTTAAAAGTCCCTTAGGGTTATCTCAAGGATAACAAAAATTATGAAAATCATTCGAGATATTAGCCTTTTTAGGGGGGCTAGGTCAAAATTTGGAAATTAAGAGTCTTAGGTGAAAATTTGGAAATTTAAAATGCCCTCTTCAAAATAGCGGATTTTGGAATTTGTCTCAAATTAAAAATATGAGGAATCGATTCCTTTTTGGAATCGAATCCTTTCAAAGCAAAATCGATTTCGAATCATTTTAAAATTATATAACGAATTTGGATCACGGACCCTATTTTTAATAACGAATCGATTCCTGGATTCGATTCCAAAAGGATTCAATTTCTACCCAGCTCTGAAATGGGGTGTTCCATTAAGTAACTGTTTACTTTATGTCCTGTTATTTTAATTTATTTAAATTATGCTCTTAAGTATTCTTTTAAGATTTTACAAAAAATTATACACAAGATGGCTATTCACTTTTTTTTATTACGAGGAAACCAGCGTTGGATGACCTTGTACCATGGACCTATTGGTAATGGATTTTCTATGGGAATCAAATGCTTATTTTAAGCAACTGCTAGCGAGGAAGAAAACAAATCTACTTGGTAACATTATGTCATCTGTAAGTGATGTTTACAAATTACTGATTGGGAGTGAATACTGACCGACTCCTGATGGGTAAATAATCACTTGTCGATCAGTAATTTGTAAACATCAAAAATCGAAATGTGGACCTTTTATGAATCAAATTTTATTTATAGTACATTAAGTATTAATGTCAGTAAGAAACTGGTTAAGGATAACCGAAACCAGTTGTACGCTCACAATATTAAGTTGAGGAATATAAAAGGGAACAATTGTTAGGTATATTAAACACCTCAATCAAAATCACTAGCTAATATGTGTATTGAGTTTTGTAAGACAAGAAATTTATTATTTGTTATTAGTATTACATTTGTAACAGATTTGTCAACTTTAGCTTTTTCAATTCGATTTTGTGTTTGCAAGATATAATACAGCAAGAAATTGACGATTTTGATCTGGAGAATGGTTGAAACGCAGGATGTTATTCTCGTCCAAACAAAGGTAGGTAGGTGGGTTTTAAAGGTTTAAGTTGGACCACTCCTTTTTATATTTCTCCCACCAGGTCCAGACTCAATAAATCTGATGATCCTGTTGGGAGAAAATCTTTCACCCCCCCCGGCAACAAGGTGTCATTGCCAAATTCTTAGTCGTGCCAGTGCTGGGCACGAACACAGTATGTGTTCTGCCGATTCATCCCCTCCATTTACATTTCAGCACTCGGCGTTTCTCTACCACTTTGATGGGTTTTTAAAGTGTCCCTTCGTCCCACTAGAGTTTTAAGGTGTACCCTTGATTGCTCCAGTAGTTTGACAGTCATTGTTGGTTCGGGGGGTTATGAAGGCCTTCGAGTGTCTGAGACCCGGAAGTCCATGCCAGTACCGAAGATTTTTTCTTGTGTCCAAGCTGATATGAACTGCTTTTTGGGGTTCCATAAGATATACCGATGACCGGTTCCGGCCCTGTGAATTTTGTCTCCGCCCCCTCTTGGCAAGGAGGTTGCGGATTATTACCCTCTAGGCCGGTGTGTCCAGGTATTCCCCAGTAGTGTAACCTATTGTTTTGACCCAGTTTGGTCAGGCATCCTTGGGAATTCCAGACGGTTTTCGAATTGCACCGGCTGGATTCAAGAGCTGCTTGACTATCGGAGAATATTTTAACTGTCTTAGTGTGCAGTGCCGATAACCAACGATCTAGCACACATCTCAATAGCAAATACCCGCTTGAAATATGGTTGCCAGAGTGCCCAGGCTAAAGGAAAACTCTGCCTCGGCCTCTGTCCAAAATTCCAG
Organism: Listronotus oregonensis; assembly: GCA_019359885.1. Classification (NCBI taxonomy): domain Eukaryota; kingdom Metazoa; phylum Arthropoda; class Insecta; order Coleoptera; family Curculionidae; genus Listronotus; species Listronotus oregonensis. Next base: position 52,423 of record JAHBCN010001490.1, read on the forward strand.
CTCCAACACCGTCCTTGGTTTTGGAGCCATCGGTGTACCCAAAAGATGTCAGCCCGGAGCAGGTCGGTCGTTTTTCGACTCCAGTCCTCCCTTTGTGGGTAGACAAAACTGTAGGGCCGGTTGTAATTGGTTGCTGTAGGCATTATGTCTGAGGGCATTCCCAGTCTGTCACAGGTCAGGACATTCCTGAGGAGACTGGTGCTCTCCATATGACACGCCCGCGGTTTGTTACTACCGCTTGATAGAGTCTGTAGGTTGCCCACCTTGCCCCCTCTCCAAGTAAATATGAGAGGAGGCAGTCCTAGGAGGGCTTCCATGGCCGCCGTTGGTGTCGAGCGCAGCGCGCCCGTTATCATTAGGCAGGCCTACCCTGGCCGGATAGCTTTGCTTGGGTCAGCCGCTGCTGCCCTTGCGCCACCATGCCAGAGCCATTGGTCTTATGACTGTCACGTATAGCCAGTACATCTGTTTTGGTTGCATGTCCCAGGATTTGCCCGATCCTGCGGCATGTCCAAAAAGATAGGGTCGCCTTAAGGGTGATTTTTCTAGATGCTAATTCCAGCTAAAAGTGCTATCTAGGATCAACCCCAGATATTTAGCTTCTTTCCCAAAGGTATTGTTTCACCTTGCAGGTTGGTGGTCTCCGTAACCAGGTTTCTCTTTTGGGTGAAGGGGACCCTTTTTGGGGGTTTTTTTCATTTTTTCCCCTTTGACACCAGCTTTGTGTTGGGGTTTTGTACTTCTTGAAGGAAAGTTCGAAATCATCTCTTCAGAGTTTCCTTTAATTAGGATGATTAAACATCTGCATATGCCTGCAGATCCATCTCCCAGAGAAAGAGTATGGCCCCAACCCACCGGAGCGACTACAGCAGGGGGGGTAGAACCCTCTCTGCGGGCACCCCCGGGGCCCTAAATCTGACTCCCCCTGCAATGGGTGGTTATGTTTCTGTTTTCTAACATGGTTCCCGATCCAGTCACATATGACCGGACTGACCTCGGGTGCAGCCTCAAAAGGGTCATAACCCTTTTAAATTTAATATAAAATATAAATTTTTTTAATATTTTAATTTTATAATTTATTTATTATATATATTAATATTGTTGAGGCCTTAATCCTAAAAAGGGCATCCCACCTTCCGGCCCAGGCCCTGGGAGGGTTTGCCCCAAATGGTTGTTTGACTAATTTGATTTAGGTCTCTTCCCTCCTTAAAAGGGGTGAATAGGGGCCATCCTAGGGGGCCCCTTTTTCCGCCTTTTCAAAAAAAGGGGTTTGACTTAGGCCTTACCGCCGGGGTGTTCTTCGACCCCCCTTGGAATTTTTAAAATATTTTAAAATTTATATAATTAATTTTTTTATTTTAATTTAAATTAAATTTAAAAAATATTTATTATTATTTTTTAATTAATTATAATTATTAATAAAATATTTATTTTTAAATATTTTATTACTTTTTTAAATTTTTTTAAAATTTTTATTATTTATTTTTTCCCTTTAACCCTTGTGTGGTTGTTTTTTAGAATTTCCCAACACTCTCAAGTTTCTTATTAGGAGGGTTAGCATCCTTCCGCCGATTCTCTCCGGAAAGAGTTTCACCCCGGCTTTTTAAGGGGGGAATGACCCCCCTGCCCCCTCCCCAAATTGCTTTTTCCCCTTTGACAGGGGAGTTTCGTTTTCTTAACTGGCCGCAAAAATTTTTCCGGCTCCCTTTCTAGTTAACCCCTTTAAATATTTTGTAAATAAATTTTTTAATTTAAAAAAATTATTAATTAAATTTTTTAAAAATTATAAAAAATATTAAATTTTATATTTATTTATATGATGTTTTGCAATTACCTATGGTAAGGGTTCTAGATCAGGTCGGTAAGTATTTACTTACCGATCAGAAATTTGAAAACATCACTTACAGATGACATAATCTAACCAGTAAAGTTGCAATATTACCTAAGCTTGCAAAAAATGATATAACAATTAGAACAGTTATTGAATGGAATTAAATGTAACTGGACCGAAAAGGTTTCTGTCCAAAATAATCTTTTTCTCGGTCTCTTTAGACATCACGCATTCTCTAGTTCTTCTTAACTTTCAACCGCAATAGATTTTTTATAAAAGATCTGCTTCTTAAATTTTGTTCTCACCGAATTTTCAATATACCTTTCAGCTACCACGGATGAACGCCATCCACCATGCGCACCTACGCCTGGTTTGCCAGTACAGTTGCAAACTACTTCGAAAGGCAGGCATGTTCAGTGAATAATAAAGGATCTGGCAAATTTAGCATTTTGCAATTTTACTGGGTCAACGTTTTATTGTGTTTCTGCCAACTAACTTGCTGGGCATTGCCAAAAATGTATCTTTATTAGGTCTTCACGAAAGTAATAGCAGATTATCCTGCGTTCCAAGCACTCTCCAGATTAGAATCGTTAATTTCTTGCATGAATTATTACACAAAGTCAAATTGAACGAGCTAAAGTTGGCAAATCTGTGTCAAATGTGATACTAATGACAAAAAAAATTGTCATAGAAACTTAATATACCAGCTAGGTATTTGATTAAGGTGTTTGATATACCTGACAATATATTATTTTTGTTTATTTTTATTATATATTTCTAATCAACTCAATATTTTGAGCGTGTAAAAAATATCATTAGCATCACAATTATAAGGTTTTTACTGGTTTCGGTTGTTTTGGAGATCTCGACTGCGTCTCATTTCCAAACACATCCTCAACCAGTAAGGAACACTTTTTGGTTACTAAAAAAATATTTATTTATAGGTACATTTTCGTCAATAAAAATTTTTTTGTACTTACTTCTTTGTTGAAAAGTTTAACATCAAAGCTAATAACGTCGCTCACTGGTTCCCCTTGAGGAGTCACATAATATACCAAGAGCTGACTGACTGGCGCCATTATAGATTTGACAACAAAACTGTAAAAAATAGGTTTTAAAAATAGTAGATTCGGCAATACACAGTTTTATAATTATTACATTACTAGTAATATAAACGCTTAATATTATTTGATTGGCTTTGATTTTATGCCACTATATATTTTAGACCAACAAGGGTATTAATAAGAAAGATTAATGATCAATGACATTTAACGCTTAAGCTTAAGGAATGATCGCCAAAAGTTTTTTTTTTTGGTAGAAACTCAGGAAAAATCTAAGTTTTAAAAAAGCGAATCCTCTATTTTTATTCTTTTCGTGAATGTGATCAAATTTTAATGTCAAAAGCCAAATTTCGCAAAATTATCTGCAGTTATCTTGAAATTAGAGGCATCTGAAATATTTTCCTATAGTCCCTTAAAACGTACTTTTAACACAAATATCATACAATATTTTTTCCACAAACGCAATAAGGCAGTTAAAAATTAAATTATTCAAAAATTGGAAGATATAGTTTAACATAGCATCGTATATAAAAATTATTGAAGTTGGCATTTATTAATGAATTCTAACAACCGTTGTTGATGCGGTTTTACGGAATGTTTACTTCAAATTTGATACTGTCAGTTTTAGTGTTTTAGTTTTATAAAATTAACTTGAAATGGAAGAAATGTAGGAGAAAATATGATTGCATCTATCCATTTAAAGAGATGTAAGGGCCATAGGATCGCTGGATTACTGTTAGAAATCTCGATATACAATATTATAATATTGCCTACAATAAGTTAATGCTGGAAAAAATACTGAAAATGTATTCCTTGCGTATTTTGAGGAAAAGCAAAGATTTGGAAAGCATCATCATTATGGTCGACTTATTCAATGATCAAAGCTATGCTACGCATAAACAATGGCGTGAAATGTAATTTTAAGCTTATCGCTTATTTAAAGCGTCAAGGAGAGGGATACGAACCTCAAAATCAAAGATTCTGAGCAAAGCGCGAATTGACCAGTTTCTGAACTGTGCACCCAATGATGAATACCTTCTAATGAAAGTAGTTACCATTTTGGGAATTTTAGGTGCCTGTCGCAGAGTGGAGCTTTGTCAGTTGACTCTTGACGATTTGGAAGATATGAGCACTTCATTTCACATTCATTCACATACGAGATACTTAAACCAAGGTACCACGAAATTTTACTATCGTTAAAAAAATTTATTTGGATTATTATCGAAAGTATATGGCTCTTCGTCCAGCAAATGTGGACATCGGAGACTTTTCCTAAAATACGCGAAGGGTAAATGTACTAGAAATTCCGTCGGAATTAAGTCTTTTGGAAAAATCCCTGCTGCTATAGCAAGATTTTTGCAGCTTCCAAATTCGATCCACAAATAACATTGCATTTTTTATTATTTTATTTTATTTTAACCTGTTTTTGGTTTATTTATATAAAGTAGATGTATTTTTCTAAAGTCTATTTTACTAACTAAGGTTGTCAACGTGCACCAAAAATAAGGAACAAAAACTTTGAAATTATAAACTTTATTCTCGGTTACATCTCGCAGCGAAAACTTTCTGTTTTAACAAGATATTTACACTCCCATTTGAGTTCTAAGCTAAAACGAACTTATACATTATCCAACTAACTTAAAAGTGTCTTTTTCAATTTCATAATCCTCTTAACTAACCAGAAGTTTTAAAGGTATAATTAAATTGTAGAAAATTGTAGAAAACGTCTTATTTAATTATTTAGTTGATAGTAATTACTCTACTTTTAACGAAGTATTAGTAAGTGAAAAGTTTAAAGGATATGACAGTATTTTCAGTATTTTAATGTAAATTGGCCAAAAATATTTTAATATGTTATAGTCTCCTCCAAAAGAAGACTTTAGACAAGAAGTGTGTTTCCTGAGAAAAATAGTTAGAACGTTGAAAACTATGAGCAATAGCTCATTCGAGGCAAAATGCAAATCTGAGAAAGCTTTTTAAGGATTTTTGCTGCCAATAACAACTGCGATTGTTATTAAAAAACAAAATTAAAAATTTCGATTTTTGATGATAACTCAAAAACCATAAGAGATGGCGGAAATTGCCAAAAAAGATTCTTAAAGAGGAGGAAATTTCCCATAAAAAAGTTCTATCTCCATTATTTATAATTTTACACTTTTGATTTGATTGCGCGCTCGGCGTCAAAACCGAGTAGGTCACACTAATAGTATATTTTTAAAAAAGGGGGGCCCCTAAAACCGTTTACCATTCGAGTTATGTATAGTATTTTATTTTTACAACCATCGGGTTTTTTTGGGTAATAATTTTTTTTTGACGTTTATCCCAATTTTACCTAGAAATTGATTAAACTACTGGTTTTCAATCGGTGTGAGCCATTGTCAAAATGAACCCCCCAAAGAAAGCCATTTCAATCGGCAGTCGTAAATATAGGAAATGTGAGCAACTCGACTATTACGTTTAACTTTTAGGTATATTATCTGTATGTTGGTAATTTACGTGGGGGGTAATAATTGTTAAACGATGTTTAAATAAACGATTTTAAAAGTCCTTAGTACAAATGATCTTTTCCGACTATGCGGTAAAGTAACAGTTACCACACTAGTGCGGTAAAGTGACACTTACCCCACTTAAAGTAGTGTTTGTAACCTTAGTTACCGCACGGTTGTAGATAAATATATTTTTTAGGGTATTAAATATTAATTGAACAATTTAATAAAATTATGATCTATTTAGAACACTTCAAGGAATTTATTTCCGTTAAAAATTTAACTTAAAGGTAATTTTTCAACAAGATAGAAATTGTCAATTAACAAAATTGTTTCTAACTTTCGCCCTTATTGTACATTAGAAAAAAGGGTTTAAATAATAATTGTCGTATACATTTTTTGCTAATAATTAATTTTTTTAACTTTGACAAAAAATAAAAATCAGAGTAATATTGTCAAAGTTAGAAAGTTATCAAAAAGCATAACATTTTTTAAAACTTTTAGGGCGTGATCTTGTTAGGGTATGACAGGGGGGTTTAAATTTTATTTTCGTGGAATTGGAGTCTTTATTTTTTAAAAATAGAAAAAATGTTCTTAAAAAAATTTGTTTTTTTCCATTTTCCCTTTTTAAATTTTCATAAAAAATATCGCAAAAAAAAAATGGAAAAATATGGGAACTTTAAATTTTAAATGGGAAAACCCTGTATAGTATGGGCTACAACGAAAGATCTTATTTCTGATTTCAAATATATATACATTAAAGATATTTTTGGGGGAACCATTTTGATATTTTTTTCCCCAAATTCAAAAAATTGCAAAGTTTTTATTAGACCCAAAAAAGCCAAAAAAAACAATAAAATTGGGTTTTTTTAATTTGGTGAGGGTTTTCTCCCGACCAAAAATTTTTATTCTTACAAATTTAAAAAGCCGCCCTATCAATAAAATTTTTTTTAAAAACCCCTAGATCTCTGCTATAACCTTAAACCTTTTAAGCATACCAGGTTGGACCCGGGGAAAAGTTTTTTTCGAAAGATTTGAACGGGTAAAATGGGAAAATTTTTAAAAATGAAATTTGAAAAATTTTTAAGTTGAAAAATTTTATAATCTGTTTAAGTTCCGATCCGAAACCGGGTTTATATTTGATTTTTAAAATTAAAATTTAAAAAAATAATTATTGCCCAAAAGAAAAAGTATAATATTTATCCTGGAAAAAAGATATACCAAACTTTGTTTTTTTTCCAAGTCCTTTTTTTATTTTTAAAATTTTTTTGTTTATTTAAAATTTCTTTCTAAAATTTTTTAGGGATAAAGATGGAAAATTTACTGTAAAGGATTCATAAGGGTTTTCCCCTTTTCATGTCCCTTTATATTATTGTTTGCCCATTTAAAAAACGAACAATAAAGGGTTTTTTGTTTTCTGAAGCCCATCGAAAGAAAGTAATATAATTTTTTTTAATAGTTATTATTTTTTTAATTTTGGGTTTAAAAAAAAACTTCAAATTTAACAAACAAGACGTCAAAAATTTTAAAAATTTAAAAATTTTTAAAGGGTTTTTTAATAATAGTATGAATTTTTTTTGTTTCAATTTTTTAAAAATTTGTTTTAAAAAAAACCAAAATTGGTTAACTAAATATTTAATTTTATAAAATATATATATTATATATATATATATAAAAATATATATATATATATATATATATATATATATATTTGAAATCAGAAAAAAATATCTTTCGTTGTAGCGCATATTGAACAGGGTGTTCCATTTAAAAAAGTTTAATTTGCCTATATTTTTCCATTTTTCTATGGCGATAGTTTTTTACTCATAATTTCAAAAGATAATACGAAAAAAACACAAATTTTTATATAAAACATTTTTATTTATCTCTAAAAATAAAGGTTCCAGATGCCACGTAAATATAATCAAAGACCAGTACATAGAAAGGGCTCCACGACGCGAAAAATTTATACGATAATTATTTAAACATTTTTTTTTATGTACAATGAAGACAAAAGTTCGAAACAATTTTGTTAATTAAGAATTGTCTAATTTTTTGAAAAATTAACTTTGAGTTAAATTTTTAACGAAAATAAATTTTTTAAAGTGTTCTGAATATCTCATAATTTTATAAATTTTTCAATTAATATTTAATATTCTAAAAAAATTATTTAGTGTGACTTACTCGGTTTTGACGCCGAGCGTACAACCAAACATGTCGCGCGGAGGCCCATTTTCAGCGTATAAATTAAAATTATAAATAATGAAGATAGAACTTAGGAAGTTAAAACTTTTTAATCTTTTTTGCAATTTTTGCTATCTCTTAGGGTTTTTCAGTTATCATCGAAAATCGAAATGGTTTTTTTTTTAAATTTCGTTCTTTGTTCATAACAATTGCAATTTTTTTAGCAGAAAAAATCCTCAAAACGCCTTCCCTAGATTTTCATTCCGCGTAGAATGAGCTATCGCTTATTTTTTTCAAAGCCTTCTTCTATTTTTCGCAGAAAACACACTTCTCAACTAGACTATTGTTTACCATGCTTTCTAGCATTGGGTGTATTCACAAAGTGGGTCTTAAGTGGGCTTTATTGATTTTCGAAAAATCGTATCAAAATAATAACTTTTTTCGGATTTTATACAGCCGTGCACTACATTACAGACACTATAGCAATCATTACTTCATAAAAACACAATTTAACAAGAAAGAAAAAGGTTTTTTTAACAGTGCTCAACAATCAGAAGTTCCACACTTGACTCCAACTATTAAAGGCTTTTCGGCCGAAAACCCTACGAAAAGCGCTCGAAAATGACCAAAAAGAGCAAAGAAAATCAACTGGACGCGAATTTAAAATTAAATGCGGAAAAAAATCCATAGCAATCAATGCAAGAAAAGTGTATACTAAGTAACTCTTTTTTTTATGTGATGGACGAATTTTTAATATTCAATTTTTTTTTGCTATCAAAGCCTTTTTGTCGATCGAAGTTAAAGGCCAATTTTTTCAAAATGCATAGAATGACCTAAAATTTTGTCAGTGGGTAGGGAATAGTCCAAGGATCAAAAGCTATCTTATGACGAAGGGCCTTAGGGGTGGCAACCACCATCTCGGTGGAAATTTTTTTATATTTTTTGACCACGCAGGAGTCAATAGAAAAATTATTTGTATGCAAAAAATGTTCTATGCATTTTTTTTTGTAAATTGCATACTTTTCGAGTTATTCTCGATCGAAAGTCGGAGTTTTTCGAGAATATCAAAGTTTTTAATCGGTTTTTTGCAAATAACTAAAAAAATCTACATTTTTCAAAAAAGCTGCGAATAAAAAAAAATTGGCTTTTAAAAAAATAAATAATTTTTTTTGTAATTGCTGTAAAACCAATACAAACCAACTTGTGGTTGATTAAAGGTTAACTGTTATTTACCAAACACAAAACTTATATTTTCAAAGACAAATAATGCAAAATTTACGTATTTTTCAAGGCAAACTAATAATAACTTTTTTGAAGACATTTCTTTCTAAATAAAAAAAGGTAAGTGTCATAATAGTTGAGTGAGTTATGATTAAAATAAGGTTAGACCAAAATTTTTTGAGTGCAAAAATCTTCGAAAACAACCCCTAATTACCACCCTAATTAAAATGAGTCGTAGCCCTTTTTAAATTCTCTTTATCTATGTATCATAAATACATTCTAAAATTTCAACCGATTTAAATTGCTTTAATTTTGAAAAAATAGAGCTGAACGTAAAAATCAAATTTCAGAATTTAAATAAAAAAATACTTTTCTTAAAAATTACTCAAAAACTAAGGGAGATACGTAAAAATTACTGAGGTTTTAAATTGTAGCTATTAAAATTATAAATATTTTGCTTTTTTTTTAATTTACTGTATGACGAAAATTAGGTGATAAAACGTTTAAAACGCGTGTGTATAGAACAGCACTACCTTGTTTCAGCCCTTTAAATTCACCCCTTTAAAAAGTAAGGGTTTTAAACAGTTCTAATATATAGGACTGTAGAGCTCTTAAAAAAAAAAACAAAATGATTTTTTAAAGAACTTTTTATCACAAAAACTGAAGGAGTTATGCTTAAAAGAGCAATTTTTTTAGCATTCTAAAAGCGATTAAATCATTTTTTTAAAAATCCGCGGTTTTGTACTATTTTTTGCATTGTAATATTTTAAGGAATGGTTTTTTTAAGGATTAAAAAATAACAAAATTAAATTAGTCATACTCTTTTAAGCAGTCACATTTTTTAATTACAACTCTGTGACAATATGTTAATTTTTCTAGGGTAAACATTTTTTTTATTAAATAATCATAAGGGTTAATTTTTAAGGGTTGAAATATGTTAAATGATATTTTAAAAAATTAAATACTTTTTTTTTAAATTTATATGAGCCTAATTTTATGTGACTCAAGCTTTAATATGAAAGTTTTGAAGGTTTTTTACAATAAGGGGCAGTTTTCAACCCGAAAAATAAAAAGCGACCTTAAGCATAATGGACATTTTAAAGAGGAGGGTAAGTTAAGCTTAAAACCAAATTTTCATGCAAAACACTGTGATAATATATTAATTTTTTAAGGTAAATATATTTTTTAACCATAACAGGGGTTGATTTATGAGGTCCGAAATATTTTAAATTACGTTTCTAAGAAACAAAATACTACTTTTTTAACTTATTTAAGTCAAATTTTACCTAACTTAAGCTTTAATGTATAGTTTTATAGGTTTTAACAATAAAGGGTAGTTTTAATCCCTAGAAAATAAAGAGCGCCCATCGACATAATATAGATTTTAAATAGGAGGGTAAGTTAAGCTTAATCCCAAATTTTTATGCAAATCTATGCATTTAAAAAAAATTGCCAGGTTTTGAACTTTTTTCAGCTTCGTTTTCTGGACTAATAATGGCTTCTGGTTCGCTACGAAGGTCGCAGAACACCGTCTAAAGCAGCGCCCAGTGTAGAAAAGTCCAAGGAATGCGGTTTTTTTTAGGTATAAAAGCAATAGTATTTATACCAACTGGTTGTGTAGTGCATTAAATAAATTCTATGCGCAGTGAAAAATCGATACTAGATGGACGTAGGCTTACATATTTACGAAAAATATCCAAAAATCTCACTTCTTTTATATTTCCCTCTGATATTGTAAATATTCTCAAAATAACATTTTCGTTTATTATTCATCTTATGTTTAAATAACTTTTTTATAGACAATTTCAAAAGCTTTCTTTTTTGTTCTACGACATTTTTTGTATCTCTTATAGTTTATATAGTCGCAGTCCAAACATTCCGTGGTAGTAGGTTTCTGCGGTACTTTTACCGTACCGTGTCGGTCTTTTTAGTCCAGTAAATGAAGGGGCAAAGCTGTAAATAAATCTGTACAGTTTGCCCTTGTGGTGCAATTCTTAGGTCTTTGAGGACGCTCTCGAGCGGAAAAAAGTTTATCAACATTAACAGGTGGGAAAGGGCTGAAAATGGCCCCTTAAGGCCGGAAAATGGGTTTCCCGCTAATATCTGCCAAAATATGCGAATTGGAGATTTTTTGTTTTAACAAAAAATAAAGATTGCCTTGTAATTAACAAAAATGGTCCTTATAATTTTTTTCGAAAAATCGATAGTTTCCGAGATAACGGGACCCAAAAATCTCCTCATTTCAGCTGCCGCTCTACCGTTAAAATACCGCTATCTTCATGTATTCACTTATAAGCGGGCGGACGAATTGTTTCATTACTCGGGCAATAATGTACATAGTTCAATCATTTAAAGTTAATCGGAATGGGAATACCCGTACCTATCATTGCATACGAGTTTGGGTCCATTCTGATTTTCCTAGAATATTAAAAAAAGCGGTCAGTTTTTTTTTACAATATTAATTTATTGATATTTTAAAAAAATGGTTTCTTATTAACATTTCTTTTTATAAGGAGACCTTAGCACGTGTTCAATGATCCCGAATAATTTCCTTCACCATCTTTTTTGCGTTTTGTCAAAAAATTGTTTTGCCCATCTGCATTTTTTAGCCGTTTAGCCACATCTATCCAGCGTGAAATGTAATGGATTTTTCGACGGCCGTTTTTGGGAAAAATATTGGTGTCACGAAAAAAATGGTAATGACTATTTTTTGTAGATTTCGAGGTGATCTTCATTTTTGGTCTGAACAATAATTCTCGAGTTCGCTTATTTTGCTAAATATTCGCGGGAAACTTATTTTCGGTACTTTGGGCAGGTATTTTCAGCGGGCTGCCACGTCGGAATCGTGATAAACCTTTTCTAACTCGAAAGCATCCGCGAAGACCTAAGAATTGCGCCACAAATGAAAACAGCTTTGGGTACTTCCAGGTCTTCAGTTACTGCACACACCTTTTTTTCTGTAGACCTGTGTAATTGTTTAACTTGTTTTAAAAGGAAAGTGGTTGGGTTGGGATTACTCGGATTTTATAAAAATACAGAATTCACCCAAATAATTATAAAAAAAAAAATATTACGGAAAGGAAACTGATCTGCAGTCTTAAAGCTCAGTAATTGCGAATTAATACGCAAAAAGCAATAATTATAAAAAAAATATATAAGACAAATTTGTTTCCAGCGATTGAACTTTACACAAAGTCCTTAACTTGTTGATTATTTTATGGACTAATATTAACTTCAGGAAGTTTCAATCTCATCATACTTTGTAATAAACAGAGACGGAACAGGGAAGTAGTTCGATAACAGCTTTAAAATTAACTGTTTTCCCTGGTTTACCTACTAACTTCGGAAAATCTGTCAGTGGCAAACAAACCCCGACCGCGATACAATCTGCGAACTTCACTTGTTTCCGAAAACCATCTATCATTTGGTTTTCTTTGTGGATTATAGGCTAATTTTATTATAATGTTTCGGTTAAAATAAGATTGGAAATTAAAACTAGATAATTGTCTTATAGTCCAGGAAACGATTTAAGGTAAATTATGGATCTGTTTTCTAACCTATATCTTTTAATTTCTTAAAGGTAATTATCTCCAAGTGCGTTATCTGTGCGATTCCATTACTACTTGTCTTTTGTCTATTTTGCGGTATTTAAATCCCATTTTACAAACAACTCTATGGAGGGTGGCACGGCTAATATTTATATTGGTTTCGTCTTCGTCTAGCTTCTTTTTCAGTTTATCCAAGGTAGGAACAACTCCGCTTTCATAAAGACAATAGGTAATAAAATCGTTAAAGGTTTATTGGGGTATTGTCCGTCCAAAGCCATAGCTATATACTTTGAGACAGAGTATACTTTTGCTTGCCTGTAATTATTACTATAATCATTAGAATCCCACAATTGTATTTTTTTTTGACATTGTTTAGGTTTAACATATTGATTTAAAAGTGAAAATGGCCACCTAGATGTGATATGAAAAATGACTCTAAAAATCAGTTAGGCTTAAAAACATTTTTCAAATAGTGCAGTCTAATGCAGAATTGTCTCAAAATCCAAAAATAAAAAAAATATCATGTGGTAAAATTATCATTCTTCATACCAAATTTCATTTTGGTATTCTCAATACTCTGGAAGATATAGCTTGTCTAATTGAGTCGTTGACACCCGGTATATATATATATATATATATATATATATATATATATATATATATATATATATATATATATATATATATATATATATATTATATATTTTATATATATATATATATATATATATATATATATATATATATATATATATATATATATATATAAAACTGACTAATCACGAAATCTACAATAGTAGGTTTTGAGTAGAAGACATCAACTGTAAAGATTTAGGAAAATTGGTAAATAGATAAACTAATACTACAATATGATATAATTATATTGTCACAAAAAATTGAAATGTATTATTATACTTACATTTTAAACTTTTACATAACATATTATAGGACTACATCTTAAAAATATATATATTCTCATTCATTTTAAACTTTTACATAACATTTTTTTGTACTAAAAAGTGATACATTTTTATTACATCTTTTAAAATATGTATATTTTTTAAATTGGAATTTTAAACTTACAAACCCACAAATCTGTGGACACTAGTTATTTGTGAAATTATTCCATGACTTATAGTGGACACCTTCGTTTAAACTGTAAAGTGATACTATATTGTGATATTTGTGTAGTATGTGACCCAGCAGACATGGATGTAACATCTGATTGTTTTCGTATTAAGAAATATAATATTTTAAAATAAAAAGAAATTCTGTAGCGTATAATTGTCGCCTTTTAGAACCTAATAATTTCTTTTTGTGAGTTCCGGTCTAACCGAAAGTAATTCTTTATACGTTTGCATCAAATTCGCCTTAAAATTATCAATTTAACCATATATCATAACGTGACATTGGTTTCAAAAAGATTCAGTGGGCCATGATATGCACCTTGGACCATACTAAAGGGAAGTGTGCTGTGATTTCGAAAGACCAAATGATATCTTACAATATGTGTTATGTTACATTGCTTTGTTCTGGTTTTTGGCAGTCGACGGTTACTAGATTTTTTATATTTCGAAAAAAAACTCCTGAAGCAACTTGCGCTATTTTGGAAAATAAAATAGAAACAGCATATTTTTCTTTTTCTATTCTATGAAGCAATTATCTTTCTTATATGTAGGTCACACTAAAAATTTCTGTAAATTAATTTACTCAAGGCACCTATGTCACTAGGTTTTCTAAAAACAAAATCTACATTTTTTTAAGTTTTGACATAAGAAACTCCAAGTCGATACCTGTCATCGGTAATTTTTTGTAAATTTTTAGAATCCTGTTTAGAGTCTGTTAGTGTTAAAAGGAAAATTGGTGTGGGACCAATTTCGCGTCAAAAAAAAAGCCACTGTCGACAAATGATAGAAGACCAGCGTGTTACCTATCAAAATATCTGGGGTACTTTGGGGATTAGAATGACTGCATTCGAAAGACTTGGCCCTCATTTTTAAAATTAGAAAAATTGTTTTTGTTGGGGTCCCTAATTTTAAACCAAACCCAAAAAAAAGGGGTTTTCCCAAAGGCACCCCCTTTAAAAACTTTATTTTTATAGATAGAAAAAAAAAGTTTAAGAAATTTCCATGGGGATTTTCGGTGTAAGATAGAAAAAAAAATGAATCGAAAAAAAACAAAAACCATCAACTTCGTTATTTTAAATGGAACACCCTGATTTTATTGAAAATTAAACGCCAATCTTTCCCCCAAATTAATTCGTTCGGGTAAACGATTGAAATTGTTTAAAAATTAGCTTTATAAATAGTTAGCCATGGATACAACCCAAAAATTTACTTCTGTCAAATATTTTATTTTGTTTTGGGTTTTCCCAAAAGAACCATGCCAACGCGACTTTTAAATTTGCCAAACTTTGGGGTTAAACCATGGGAAAATGGCTTATAAGAACAGATTTTAAATTCAAATAACTTGCAACTTGTTTATCCGAACATAGAAAGAAAAAATATATATATATATATATATATATATATATATATATATATATATATATATATATATATATATATATATATATATATATATATATATATATATTTAAAAATTAAAATTAATAATATATATATTATATTAATAAATTATATATTTAAAATTTAATTTTTAAAATTTTTTTTTTTATTTAAAAAAAAAAAAAAAAAAAAAAAAAAAAAAAAAAAAAAAAAAAAAAAAAAAAAAAAAAAAAAAAAAAAAAAAAAAAAAAAAAAAAAAAAAAAAAAAAAAAAAAAAAAAAAAAAAAAAAAAAAAAAAAAAAAAAAAAAAAAAAAAAAAAAAAAAAAAAAAAAAAAAAAAAAAAAAAAAAAAAAAAAAAAAAAAAAAAAAAAAAAAAAAAAAAAAAAAAAAAAAAAAAAAAAAAAAAAAAAAAAAAAAAAAAAAAAAAAAAAAAAAAAAAAAAAAAAAAAAAAAAAAAAAAAAAAAAAAAAAAAAAAAAAAAAAAAAAAAAAAAAAAAAAAAAAAAAAAAAAAAAAAAAAAAAAAAAAAAAAAAAAAATTTTTTTTTTTTTTTTTTTTTTTTTTTTTTTTTTTTTTTTTTTTTTTTTTTTTTTTTTTTTTTTTTTTTTTTTTTTTTTTTTTTTTTTTTTTTTTTTTTTTTTTTTTTTTTTTTTTTTTTTTTTTTTTTTTTTTTTTTTTTTTTTTTTTTTTTTTTTTTTTTTTTTTTTTTTTTTTTTTTTTTTTTTTTTTTTTTTTTTTTTTTTTTTTTTTTTTTTTTTTTTTTTTTTTTTTTTTTTTTTTTTTTTTTTTTTTTTTTTTTTTTTTTTTTTTTTTTTTTTTTTTTTTTTTTTTTTTTTTTTTTTTTTTTTTTTTTTTTTTTTTTTTTTTTTTTTTTTTTTTTTTTTTTTTTTTTTTTTTTTTTTATATATATATATATATATATATATATATATATATATATATATATATATATATATATATATATATATATATATATATATATATATATATATATATATATATATATATATATTTGAAAAGAGGAAGATTAGCAGAATTTGAATTTTCAATCATATACAGGGGTGTTCCATTTAAAATAACGAAGTTGATAGTGATTTGTTAATTTTCCGATCATCATTTGTTTTTCTATCTTACACCATGAAAATCTTCATGAAAAATCCTGCAACTTTCATATAAACTATTTTTTTCTATCTATAAAAATAAAGATTTTAAAGGGGTGCGCAATTATACGGGAAAACCCTGTACATACCGTCAAATGGTGCACAGAAATTCTAATAAAATACAACAATGGTAGATCAAATGCCGCCTAAGACATCATCATTGGTGGCGAAACATGGATTTATGCCTTCGAGCCTGAATCAAAATCCAGTTTAAGTTAGACAGTCCCGCAGTGTTGGGAAAAAAAGATTGCGTTTTTCTTTGAAAAAACGGGGGAAATCACAACGGTTTTATTGGAAGATCAACAGACAGTTAATGCTCTTTGGTACACTACAGTTTGTTTGCTTTAAGTGCTGGAAAAAGTTCGATTAATGCGTCCAAGAAGCAACAGCACCACGACAATGCTTCGTCCCATACGGCGCTGCAAACAAATTGATTTTTAGAACAGTTAAAGATAAAATTATTGGAACATCCAGCTTACAGCCCCGATATATCACCATATAACTTCTTTTTGTTCCCAAAACTTAAAGATAAAATGCGTGGTCAGCGTTTTTCAAATTCGAAATAAAGACGTTTCTGCGTTTGAAAACCTTGTTTTGGAAGTGACCCAGGAACAATGACATTCATGTTTTACCGATTTGTTTAATCGAATGAATAAATGTGTTGAATTAAAAGAAGAATTTTTTAAACAACAATAAATCAATTTTTCTTTACAATAAGTTGTATTTCTTATAGTTTGCAGTTTTTAATGCAACCCACGTATTTTGAATTGTTTTAGCAATTAAACCAACATTTATTGCATGATAACTAAATGAAAACTATCTGTCATTATTACACTAAAGGGTTTCAAATCAATGATGATGTTTGAATGTATTAAAAATGGTAAACAACAATAGGCTATTTGACTGATTTTGAAAAATCGTTTTAAATTATTCTTTGGTACCTAACAAACACAATACATTTTATATTTTTGAGAAATCTGCTGTATTTTAATAAAACTCAATGTTAAAGTTTAAATTATAAAATTTGCGATAAAAATGCTGTCTTTGTAATGGCGTCGACATATGTTTCGCGTGACGTCATATGCAAGTAATCAAGTTAACAACGAGTACAACTACAGTGAATTTTGTTAACAATTTCTCAATTTATTGGCTAAAATGGTATATAAATGGTATGTAGTGCCACAATGTACCAATACTTTTCTAAAAACACCACAAAAACTGTTTATGTCTGTCCCAACAAATCCTAAAAGGCGAAAAAAGTGGTTACAATTAGCTCGAAGAGATCCAAACAGCTTTGTATCGCATTCAAATGTTTTTATGTGTGAAGATCACTTTAATGTAAGTATACAAATATCCTGCTTTAAATACCTACCGATTTATATACAACAAAATATCGCCTTTAGATAGCTTATAAACACGTTAAGGTATAACCTAACTTTTGGATTAGAATGATTTTGTTTGTTCTAGAAGGTAAATACCTAGCAAGTTAGTACTTTCTCTTTTAATACTTAAAGGTATTATTATTGAATTGCAGATGGAAACTGATATAATACATTACACGAAATACAAAATGGACTTCGCGAAGAATTCGTCTCCCATAAGAGATGGTACTCCTTATATTTCTACACTCCACAAACATAACCTACAATAAGATTTTGAGAAATATTGAATGATTAACACGTAAATAAATAATTTTTTAGAGGCACTTACACAGCTGTTTTTGCATTTTTTACAAAATTTATGTCCATTTTGAGGTACGAAACGGATAATTATGTTACTTGAAATATGTTTTTTATATAAAATGGTCAAGAAACAGTCATTTAGATAGTTAAAGATCGAAAATAACACCTGAAAACACACAACACAAAGCTTGTAACATTGACTGGCGAAGGTAACGTCACCAAAGTTGTAACCAATCACAGAGCGTTCCAGTCGCTGAATTAATTTCAAAAATATTTGAATTTTAATACGTATGTTTTGCAATAAGTATGCAAATTTTACTTTATATTATAGAGAATTATGCTTTTTTATACTATTATCTAAGAGGATGACCACAATTTAAAGCGTATTTCCAATGGTGGCAAACAGCCTATTGTTTTATAGAATATATAGATAAAATTATGCTGTACTTCTTGAAACTTTTTTTTTGAAACACAAACCACTGACATCAACCAGGCCAAAGCAATATATATCACTGTTTATCAAGGCCTACTAATGAATATTAAATTTAGCCAAATAAGCTTCAGTAGGATTTTTTTACGCAATTTTAAAAGCAAATGTCACATTGTGACACATGGTTAAAAAGAGAATTTTAGGGCGAATGGTGACAGGCTGGAAAAAACAAATAGGGTGGTTTTAACAAAATTGTAAGTTTCGTTTAGTTCGGTTAAATCCGAAGCGGCGAAAATAAACTATTTAATCCCAAAGAAAAATAAGTCTCCGCTATGGAACAAATTTAAAAAATATTTTTTTTGTAAATAAGAAATTTACCAGCTGGTACATGTCCGCTGAGTCACACGGTATAATGTAACAAAAAATGGCAATAATATTATTACACTTACATTTCACAACTTCTTAAAAGACTAAAAAGTGTATTAATTTTTATTACATTCTTAAAAATATCCCCTATTCTATTTTAAACTTACAAACCAACATATTTAAGGTTGATAGAATTTAATATTCCTAAGAATCTAATGCAAAAAACTTTTTTTTTACTATATGGAGTATGGCATATCTTGTGTCCTTTAGTGATGGGCCGAGTCAGGATGGCTGGAGTACTGACTTAAATACTTACGAGGTACTCACATACTCGAGTACCGAAAAAACAATATTCGAATTAAGATTTTGAATACCTTAGGTATTCGAATTTAAAAAAAAAGTTATTGTCAAGCTGTCGTGCCCTAACACTTGTTTTTCATCGTTTTGACGTTTAACGTGGTTTCGACACATGCTTGACTTAAACGATCGGATTAATATTTTGGTTACTGTAGTTATTATATGATAAAAAGGTTAATTTAATCATGCAAAAATTAAAGTTTTTAATGATTCGTAGCTCTTTTTTATACTGAGAAAAAATATAACGATTGACTTTATACAAAAATTCCCAATTTAAGACTGACAGGCCTATTTTTGGTTATAGTTTAAAATTTAAGAATAAAGCATTAATTACATATAGGACTAATATGTTACCATCCATATTTTTTTCTAAGATCTATAATACCTAAATAAATATTATGATAAGTATAAACTCTACCGTCAACGAATGAACATCGGCGCTTAATTTAAAACAGTAATCTGTTCATTTAAGTATTCGAATACTAGACTTGAGAACTGATTCGAATATTTTTTTAGCGAAAACTAAAATACTCGAATACCAAAAAGACCCGACTCGAACCATCGCTAGTTTTCTGAATTAAAATAAATGCGTCTTAATTGTTGTTAATCGGGTTACCGACAAATACTTCTAAAAGTTTTTAAATAGTTTTCCGTAAGTTCCTCACTTACGCTTTCACTACAGCTTACTGGAGATTTTTTATCGGCAACGCAATCGGGAAGTAAAGATGTACTCTGACAAGATTCAGTATATTCCCTTGCACAATAAATGAAATGAAACTTACAGATATAGGGTACTCTCACTCCTGGTTTCCATATAATATCAAAGAAAGACGGATAGAGAACCATCCATCTGAGTATTTGGTTGAGACAGGGGCATTTTATAGGGTTTCCTGCTATAAATAGCGTCACTCTTAGCTTTTTATTAATCATGTGTTCAAAAAATGCATCCGAAATAAAGTTTATTAAATTTGCCTGCACCTGAACTTTTACAGATTTTAATTTGTTTGAAAATATATCAGGTGTCAGAACGGTTAAGTGGTTATTACTTAAACCTAATTCATCCAAGTATGGAAGATCTTCAAAAGCATTTGGTTCTATTACTGAAATGTGGTTGTAATTTAAATATAAATATCGAAGTCCTTGAAGATGACAAAACCTATTCACATTTATTTTTGTCAAGAAATTATGAGTCAAATATAGGGTAAATATTGAAGTGCTATTGACAAACCAATTGGATGAAATGTATCCCAATTGATTAAACGATAAGTCCACAATCCCTAGTTGTGGCAAATTGCTAAATGCGAAATCTTCAATATAATCGATTTTGCTTTTAGTTAATGTAAGCTGCAACAGAGGTAGATTTTTTTCAAAAACATCCTTTGGAAATTTATTAAGTAAACTATTCGTTATGTTAAGAAATCGCAGTGTAACGTTGAAAAATGCCTGTGGTTCTATTTCACCAATAGGACAACTAACAATGTGAATAACTAGTACAGACTTTATATTTTTAATGGATTTTTGGCCTAATTTTGTGATTTCAGTATTTGCACATTTAATGAAAATTCCGTTGATGTTTTCAGTGGAGAATTTGGTGTAATCAATACACCCACTCACACGTTTATTCATTTGCTGGCCCATTATTCTAAGTTTTACATTTTTTATATAACTACAATCCATCCAGACTTTTTTTACTGCAATTATTAACAACAAAAGGCACAAACTGACTTTTAACTTCATATTGCACTTTAGTCGACACTTATCAAAATACTTAGTTAAAGCACTTGTAAACGTTTGGCTTCATTAAAGTTTATTTCTTAAAAAGTCATTCGATATGTATTTAATACAATAATTTTTCGTAGAGATAGTAAAATTGAGTGATTATACCAACAAAAACAAAAACATGTACATTTTAAAATATCATCTAAAGACCGCTTTTATAACTTAAATTAAACATTGCTTAAATCCTTTGATAGTTATGCTGATACACAAATAAATTTCTCAGGCCAACCCTTAAATCTGATTTGAAAAACAAGCGAAGGGTAATGCCCTAATCTCTTTTACAAGACCTTAGACTAATCTTGGATTGGGGCCCCAAAAATTTGTTCAGTTTAAAGGCTAGTCCAGACCTACATACATTTGCCCGCAAACAAATGTTTAAAAACAGTTGCCCGCAAACAAATAATTTAAACATTTGTGTAGGTGTTTTGTTTCGATAAATTCTTAATAAAAACTAGGTTGCAATTGAGTCCAGACCAAAGTAAAAAACATGTCGCTGAGCAGTGAGGCAGTGGCGGGCATTTGTGCTAAGGCCCCACAGACGGACGTTTTTGTACGCGTTTATGTACGTGCATTCAAAAACGCACATACAAAAACGTGAATGTGTATGCATGAAAACGTCACAGTTTTGAATGCGAAATCATTTTGAACGACGCCCACGATTTCTGGCGACGACAGAAATTTTGTGTGCGCACGCAAAAAAATCTTGCTAGTTTCAACGTGTGGATATAAATTGTGCGTCGTATATCAGTAGCGTCAGCTGTTCAGGTTAGTTGTAGTTAATTTGTTTTTTTGTAGAAATGTTCGATTGTAGAACACAGGAATTTATTAAATTATACAAGGAGCTTCCCTGTCTGTGCAAGTAAAATTAAAGCAGTATTTGAACAAAAATAAAAGAAATGAGGCCTACTTAATGCTGGTCAAGAAGTGACAGATTGTTCAGCCAAACGCAACTAAAGCTTCAGTTATAACTAAAATCAACGGTTTTCGGGGAGGTTTTTGCAGGGAATATAAAAAGGTTTTGGCCTCCATGACAAGTGGTACAGGAGCCGATGAAGTGTATGTTCCTTACTGTGATACTATAATCTACTTCTGTTTGTTTGTGACCAGGACATACCGAGAACATCGATTTCGACCATCTACCCTCGTTCATTCTAAGATAGTTGCGCCAATCATCTGGTTGTTATGTCAGATCTACCAGTAGTGGTACAGAAGCCAGTAACAGATTTACATGACCAATTTCCTCCCAAGCGAAAATTGGTAGAATGCGTCAGAGGGTTGTATTATAATGCTTCGTGAGCGTCAGCTGCGGTTCCTTCGGGACAATGAGCCGCGGTAGCCTTTTTAATAATGATAAAGCAATAATTTAAAAATAACAACGTTAATTCACAACTGGTATTTTTATTGTTGTTCATAAATATGAAGCGATAATAAAGTAAGATAAAAGTCAGATGTGGCGAGCTGATGTAGTGGCAGCGTACCATCCTCTCATCTTTGAAGACCCGGGTTCGAATCCCGCATTATCCATTGAACTTTTTTATAGCTCGTCACCTTACAGAAGGCAATGGCAAACCACTGTGTAGTATATCTGTCCAGTAAACCCTCTCACATGTGCTTCGGAAAGCACGTTAAGCCGGTGGTCCCCATATCTGTGTCTAGATGGTACGCAACACAAATATGTGCGACAGGGCGCCTACACTCTAAATAGAGTATTGCACAGCAAGAAGAAGAATAAAGTAACAATTTTTAAAAATATATAACCGTGTAACCGAAAAACTTAAATTTTTTACCGTGGACGTAGATTTGCATGCTCTTCAATAAACTTTAAAAGAATTTTTTTCCAAAAGAATTAGGAAAGCCAATAATTGACCCCATTAAAAATTACATGGGATTTCCTATATTCCTCCCGACGATTCACCACCCGGCATATTCACTCACTTTCTTCCAACTAAAAACTTGTTAAATTGTAGCTAACCCAATATCTAAAAACGCTGACTATAACATAGTGCATTTTACGTTAACTGGTCGCTCAAACATAAATAAAAAAATACTTTTAATGATTTTCTCTCAACTAGAAAATTAACTTGATGATAGCTTATATGCAACTATGGATAAATATATATGTCATCTGGCTGTATTTCGGTGCAAAAACCGTCAGCTAATACTTGGAAAGTTACAGAGCAGGAGTTAGGCGGGAGCATCTATCGCCTATTTAAATGCATCAGCTGACTAATCACAGCTGTATATTAACAATCATTTTACAAATTTTCACATGGTAGGAAATGACGTATCCCAAATTCTTCGGCATTACGCTGTGAATACATATTTTTTTCGCATATTTCAAGTATCAGCTGATGGTTTTTGCACCGAATACCCAGCGCTATAATTTATCAAGATATAAGCTATGGTAAATTTTCAAGTCGAGAGAAAATCATTAAAAGTATTTTTTTTTCAAGTTCGAGCGACCAGTAAACGTAAAATGCACCATGTTATAATCAGCTAATTGTTTTTTTTTTCTTTAGGATATTGAGAAACTACAATTTAAGAAGCTTTTAGTTGGAATAGGAAATCAGTGAATATGCCGGGTGGTGAAATCAGCTATACTGGGCGGAGATATAGGGAATCTATGCTATTTAATGGATCAAGTTGGCTTCCCTAATTATTTTGGACGAAAATTTTCTGTAGAATTTATTCAGGCATAGCAATCTACGTCCATGATAAAAATTAATTTTTTCGAGTTACACCGTAATATATTTTTAAAAAATGTATACTTTATTATCGCCTCATATTTTAAGTTGAACAACAATAAAAAATACCAGTTATGAATTAACGTTGTCATTTTAAAATTACTGCTTTGTCATTATTAAAAAGGCTACCGCGGCTCATTGTCCCGACGAAACCGCAGCTGACGTTCACGAAGCTTTATAATACAACCCTCTGATGCATTCTATCAATTTTCGCTTGAGAGGAAATGATTGACAAAATTTTTAGCTGGCTCAGGGACTATAGGTTTATGTGAGAAAACCTTTGCCGTTGTAGAAGCCAGTTTTTTCACCACTTGCGACGCGGTTTTTTCTTTTTTTTTGTTTATTTTTATTCAATGGTAAATCAACCACTTCCATGGATATCGCTCAAAAACTGGGAATTTGTAGTTGCGTCTGTAGGCAGTGCTAGTGCACGTTTTGGTTTGTGCGTTTTTGAAGGCACGTACATAAACGCGTACAAAAACGTCCGACTGTAGGGGCCTCTAGATACATATATTTTACGTCAAAGAAAAGAAAACAAAAACGTTGGTGGGTACGTGAAATCCAGCAAAACGAAATAGAACATTCTTCAAACTTACTTAAAGACCTAAGATTAAATGATGGAGCTAAATTTAAAAATTTTGTTAGAATGACTCGTGATAATTCATAGGCATCCACTTTTTTATTACGGTTTTTATAGTCTACAACCTGTACGTCCCATAAGCATGGTAGTCTGTGAAAATCTTCAATGAAAGAAACGTTTTTTTTTGGTTCTACAATTTCATAAGCTATTTGTATACACACACAAAATAAAAAACCAAAACCACGAAATTACAAGCGCCACTAATAAAACAAATTAATAAACATTTGCCCCGAATGCGACCAGACTAGCTTGTAGGCGAGTATAAAAACACGTGTTTCCAATCTGGCGGGCAACAAAAAAACCTTAAACATTTTAAACAGCTTTTATACAGTTTTTATACAAATGTTTCAATGTTGGCGGGCAAATGTATGTAGGTCTGGACTAGGCTTAATACCTTTAAAATACAGCCATGTTTACTGTCGCGAAAAACGTCTGCCAATGCTCATGCGTTACATATAAGCGGCCAAGTTCTGCAGTACAAAGGGTCATTTAATCTTGTAACTTGTAAACATAACCTTAACTGGTATAAACACATTAGATCTATAACCTCAGTAGCTCCAAAAAATGTTGGATTACTCTTTCGAGAAAGAAAATATTTTTCTCCTTTTAAGCTATACAGTCTGTATGAATCAGATATCAGCCCCTTTTTAAAATATTGTTCTCATGTCTGCGGAATAGCGTCTCCTACAACTCATAGCATTCTTGAGTCCATTCAAAGAAGAGCTGTTCGTCGCATTAATGATCCCACGCTTACAAAAAAGCTTCATTTTCTTGCTTACCACTGTTGGGGATATGTCGCTCCCTTATAGGTATTTTACAGCTTTTGCTCCGATGAAATGGCCGGTATAATTCCTGCTCTGACAGCTTCTAAGAGAGCAACACGTAGTGTCACGTTTATGCACAATTTTACAATTCATCTTGAGCAACCCTTAATTTTTTATTTTGTTCGATCCTTTATCCCTAGAGTATCCAGGCTCATCCAAATCTCCAAATTTTTAAGAACTTTAGTCTTCGCAACGTTTCGAAACGAAGCGGTCAACTCGTTTAAGAAAGTAAGCGGCAGTTTTAACTTAAGAATTATTTGAAAAGGACGAATTTTAAGGGTGGTAGGAGAAAAAAATTTACAATTTTAAGAGCACATTTAAAATAACAAGTTTACGAATAACAGCTATAAAACTATTAGTCTACAAGTAAGTTACTTGGCAAAGTTCTTATCGTCTTTAGTTAACAAAGTTATTTTAACATGGCACTAACCACGTCATTAAAAAAAACCTTAAACAAAATATTGGGGTGTAATAATAAAACAGGTTTAACTGATTTTTAGTTCACACACATTTATCGCACACAAAAACAGAGGACTCTGGTTTTGCTGCAAATCTGCATGTGTTGCCAACTTTAAATTATGGCACACACTGATTTTTCTACAAAATTTCCTGGGATTTTTGTTACTGCACCGAATCAAAAAGGTTCATCAATGACAAGTCTCCACCGTGGGAGGTATATATTTTGATTGCTATGTTCTTCCTTTAACTTTAAGTTTTGTGTTATTTTGTCATTAAAAGCTTGATTATCTTGTGTTTACCTAATGTCATTGTCAAATTTTAATTACTAGTTTGATTTAAATTGTTTTTTTTCCAATTTTGACAGTTAAAGTGATACTTACATGCATACAAAACTTATTGAGGTTGTAAAAGAACTTACTTTTCATAACTAGTTAAGAAAAGTAAAACTAGTTACGAAAAGTAAAATATTTTGCAACTGAATGATGAAAAGTAAAATATTAACAACGTCAGTTGTTAATATTTTATATTTAAAAACTTGAATTAAAAGAATCATATATATATATATATATATATATATATATATATATATATATATATATATATATATATATATATATATATATATATATATATATATATATATATATATATATATATATATATATATATATATATATATATATATATATATATATATATATTTTTTTAATTCAAGTTTTAAATATAAAATATTAACAACTTACGTTGTTAATTTTTACTTTTCTTAATTGAAAAAAGTAATTCTTTTTTAACAGTCTAATAAGTTTTGGCGTAAGATATCACTTTAACTTCAAAGTAGAAAAAAACAATTTAAATCAAACTAGTAATTAAAATTTGAAAATGACATTAGGTAAACACAGATAATAAAACTTTTGACAAAATAACCAAAACAAAGAAAAAGGGCCTGCAACCCAAAATATATACCCCACAGTGGGTATCATTGATGGTGCCTGATTCGGTCTTAACAAAAATCCCAGGAAGTAGTAGAAAAATCAGTGTATATTTCAAAGTTAACACCATAGATTACAAAACTCAAGTCTTTTTTTGTGTTAAATAATGTGTGATTAAAATCGAAAACCTGTTTTTATTTTTTTCCCAATATTTGTTTGGTTTGAGGGTTTGAATCCATGTTAAAATAATTTTGTTAACTAAAAACAATAAGAATTTTTCCCAAAAATAATTTTACTTGAGACTAATCGTTTTATAGCTGTTTTATTTACTAAATGTTATTTTTAAAAATTATAAATTTTTCTCCTACCACCCTTTTTAAAATTCGTTTTTTAAAATTTTTTAAAGGGTTAAAAACTGCCCTTACTCAAACAGTTGACCTTCTTTTCCCAGCGGTTCTAAGACAAAGTTCTTAAAAATTTAGCTTGGATGAGCCTGGATACTCTGGGGATAAAGGATCGAACAAAATAAAAGGGTTCTCAAAGATGAGATTAAAATTGTAAAAACCCGTGACACCCCGTGTTCCTCTTAAAAGCTGTCGAAGCAGAAATTATACCGGCCATCCCATCAAAAAGCTTAAAAAATACATAAAGGGAGCATTCTCACGGTGGTAGAAAATGAAGGGTTTTTGGACGTGGGATCTTTGCGACGGGGAACTCTTTCTTGAATGGACTCAAGAATGCTATGAGTGTGGGGAAATTTCCTGAACACAATATTTTAAAGAAGCTTTTATATCTGATTCATGGCACTGTTTTAAACTTAAAAAAGGAAAATATTTTCTTTTTTCGAAAAGAGTAATCCCCATTTTTTTGGGGCTACTAATTATAGATCTAATGTGTTTAAACCAGTTAAGGTTTAATTTACAAGTTACCAAAATTAAATGACCCCTTTGTACTGCAGAACTAGCAAAGTAACCTGGATTGGCAGACGTTTTCGCGACGAAATATGTTTGCTGTACTGGTGAATACCCATACATTTTCCCGCCAACATTGTTGAAAAAACTGTAAAGCTGTTTAAAATGTTTAGGTTTTTTTTTGCCCGCCAGACTTGTGTTTTTATACTCCCTTTTCAAACGTAATGATAAATTTGTTTTATTAGTGGCGCTTGCTTTTTTGGGTTTTTGGTTTTATTTTGTATGTCTATACAAATAATAAATTAGAAAAAAAAACTTCTTTATGAAGATTTTTACAGACTGCCATTTAGACTAAAAAACCGTAATAAAAAGTGGATTTTCTATGAATTATCCGAAATCATTCTAACAAAATTTTAAAAATTTTGCTCCCCAAAATTTTAAACAGGTCTTTAAAAAAGTTTGAAGAAAATTTTTTTTCGTTTTGCTGGTTTCACGTACCCATAACGTTTTGTTTTCTTTTCTTTTTTACGTAAAAAAATGTATCTAGAAGACTATCGGACGTTTTTTTTACGCGTTTATGTACGTGCCTTCAAGAGCGCAGACCAAACGTTTCCTGCACCTTAACAACTACAAATTCCCGTTTTGAGCGATATCCAGTTGATTTACCATTACATAAAAATAAACAAAAAAAAAACCGCATCGCAAGTGGTAAAAAAATGGCTTCTACCGGCAAGGTTTTCTCATAAACCTTTGGGCTGAGCCGCTAAAATTTTTGTCAATCTTTTCCCCTTAAGCGATTGATAGGGGAAATCGGGAAAAATTTAATTATAAAGTTTTGTGAACGTCGCTCCCCGGTTTTGTTTGGGCAATGAGCCGCCAACCTTTAATAATGAAACAAATAATTTTTAAAAAGAAAACGTTAATTCCATACTGGTATTTATTGTTGTTCATAAATATGAGGGCGATAATAAAGTAACAAATTTTTTTAAAATATATTCGGGGTTTTCCAAAATTAAATTTTTATCATGGACGTAGACTTGCAAAGTCTTTAATCCCTTTAAAAAAATGCTTAATTTTTAAAGATAAAAGGGTTTTAAAAGGGTTTTAAATTATTTTTTTTACCCATTTTCAAAAAACGGTTTGAGATTGACTGAATTGACATGAAAATATGCATAAAAACACACTTCCAGATTTTTCTTTTTATTTTTTTGCAACCAGTCGTAGCTATGACGAATTTTCAAACATTTCAAAAAAAAAAAACTACGCCCCTTGACTTGGAAAAAAATTATGGTTTATATATATAATCAATTAAACCAAAATCCCTCTTTTTTGCCCCCTAAAACTTACCGTTTAGAAATGTTAATTAAAATGTTTAGACCCAAATTGCATCTTGAAAAAATTATTATTGAAATAAATCAAGTTAAACCTCTCGTCCCCCATTTGTTTTTTTTGTATTTCTGGACGTTATTCATTCTGACAGTTTTATTTATTTCTCCTTTGATCTTTTTTTTTTTTTTTTTTTTTTTGTGCCTCGCTCTGCCCATTGCATGATTATATGAATATTATAAATCCCCTTTTTATTATAAATAATGATATATATTAAGGCAGAGACAAACTAAAAGACAGGACCTCATTTCCCCGCCACTGGGTCTGTCAGGCGGCTAACATTGACGACATTTGGGGGGAGGAAAGTTGAATTTTACAAGTTTGGTTTAAATCCTTTCTTATTTTAAAAAAGGTTAAGGAATTTAGAAATATTTTTCCAATCATGGTTATTATATATAAAGTCCAAAAAAGATGACTAATGATTTAGATCGTCTATGGACTGAGCTCCATTTATTATTTAATCCTCTAATTTAAGTTTATGAGGTTTTTCAAACTACCCTGGTTTAAATCTAAATACGATAAAAAATGGCGAGTTTTAGCCTAAACAAGGGCGGTTTTTGGAAGATTATTAATAGATGTTATTTTTGGGTTGGATTATAAGTGCTATAATTTTGGCTGTTTTCCATTCCAAAAAACCGCTTTTACGTGAAAATATGTGAGGCTTGGTACAATTATTTATCCCCCCCTTCCCAATAGCACTTTTTTAAACCCCAAAGACTGGGGCATTGCCCTCCCCGACCAGTGGCCTTTTATCCCATAAAAATAACCCTTTCTGTTTTTCCAGGTATATAGAGCTTATTATGTGTAAAAAAATTAGCTTGGAATGATTTTCAGTTTGAGTTGTTAATTTTCTTGAAAAACCGAAATTTTGATCGGAGAGAATCATTGTATTAGTCAACGTTTTCGTCGCTAATTTTATGTTTTCTAAAGCCTTTAGAATGGCTGAAGCTTCTGCTAAATTCAGTGTATTAAAAACTTTTATTTTTGTGTAACGTTATCTCGGGATCGTGTGGCAAAACCCGCCCCTTCATCTTCTTAGAAAAAGTCTGTGTAAATTTTAGAGTGGAACTTTTGGAGTCAGGGAAACAATCTTTCCTATTATTGAAGAATTTGATTAAAAAGATGGAAATATTACCACCAACTACAAATATATTCTTTAAGGATAATTATAATATATTTTTGGATTTCTTGTTTTGGGTATATCTGCCGTTGATCAAAAAACCTCTCCCCCGGAGGCTGGTTTATGATTCCAGTAAGGGACCACAGATCAAGACAGCTAAACTTTTGAATTTTACCTTTAAGGATTATTCTCAAAACTGCAGATTTTTAACATCTTTTTTTTAAGCTTTTACGCCTCAAATAAGGGGGTTCATTACATTCTGCTAGTAATGCTTTTCGGGTGTAGACTATGCACCCAGAGCCTAAAACTTATACTGAATGGTTTTCAATTTTCTTTTAGGTCACTTGTCGATCCATAAAAAACGGCGCCCACCCCCCCTTCGACCTGGTAAAGCTTTTGTAAAATAATAAAATTGTTCAAAGGTCTGAACCCCAAGTCTGACTATGGCCCTCTTTATAGACTCTTGGTTGGTTATTAAGTATAAAATTTTTAAGTCGAAAGTTAAATATAAACGTGGGCCTAAAATGCTTGGTTATTAAGATACGGGTTTGTTAAAGTTTTATTTATTTTCATTTTTTAATACTTTTTTCAAAAAAACGGTTTGAGATATTAGACTGAATTTTATTTTATGGCAATAAAAAACACACTTTTCAGATGTTCTTTTAAATTTTTTTTTTTTGCAACCAGTGGCGAAAGCTATGACGAATTTTCAAAACAATTTCAAAAAAAAAATACTACGCCATTGACTTGGAAAAAAATTATGGTTTTATTAATAATTATCAATCAATTATAAACAAAAAATCCCTCTTTCATTTTTGCCGTAAAACTTACCGTTTGGGAGAAATCTTAATTAAAAATGTCTTATGTACCCAAATTGCATCTTGAAAAATTATTATTGAAAATCAATTAAGCTTTGCTCGTTGCCAGCGATTGTTGTTTTGTTGTTTTTTAAACATTATGACACTGACGTTAATTATCATTCTTGACAGTTTGTTTTTTTTCTCCTTCGATCTTTTTTTTGTTTGTTTTAAAATCTTGTTGGCCATGATTATGGAATTTTTCTTTTTTTTTCCCTTATAAATATAATTTTATAAAAGGCAAGACAAACATTAAAGACAAGGACACTCATTCGCCCGGAATCTTCGGGCGATTTTCAGCAAATGACCCAAGAAAACCACGGAAAGTTGAATGTACACGGATTTTTGGTTTAAATCTATTTCTTATTTTAGTAAGTTTAAAATTTAGAAATATTTTTCAATGTGCGTTTATTTTTTTGACAGGGTCATAAAAAAATGAAACGTTTAGGGAAAAAAGTTATATTTGCAAGTACTTTAAAAAAAAATTCTGTAGCCTGGTATTAAACTTCAAAAATAATCTGTGGGAGTCTCTATGGCTGACGTCATTAATTAATTTTTCCTCTAATTTAGGGTTTTAGGGTTTTTTCCAAACTTCCATGGTTTATAAAAATCTAAAGTACGATATGAAAAAAAATGCGAAAAATTTAGCCTAAACAAGGCGGGTTTTTGGAAGATCCTTATTAATAGATTTTAATGGGGGTTTGGATTATAGGCTTTCTATAATTTAGCTGTTTTTCCATTCCGCAAAAACCCCTCTTAAAAGTAGAAAATATTCTGAGGCTTTGGTACAATTTTATCTGCCTCCAAAATAGCACTTTTTGCAACCCCGATCGCCCCCCGGGCATTGCCCCCCAGACCAAGTGGCTTTTTTCCACCAAAAATACTTCCCCGTTTCAGGTATAGAGCTTAATATGTGTAAAATATTAGCTATAATGGAATGATTCGGGTTTTAGTTGTTTAAATTTGAAGAACCGATTTAGAGTCGGAGAGAATATTGTATTAGTCAGCGTTTCTTTGATTTAAATTTTAAAAACTTTAGAATGTTTAAGCTTTTGTGAAAATATCGAAGTGTATTTAGTACATTATATTTTTTTTTAACTTTACTCGGGGATCTTTTGGGGAAACCCGCCCAATCATTCTTAGAGCCGTCTTTGTAAATTTTATAAATGATGGGAATTGACGGGGCAAAAAAAAACTCTAATTAGATTTGATTAAAGGTGATATTACCACGGCTTTAAGTATTATAGGATATATAAATATATTTTTAGTTTCTTGTTTTAAAAAACGATCATATTCTGCCCCGTGCAAAGGCTTTTTTGCAAGCGGGGGCTGGTTTATGATTCCGTGGGGACCACAAGATCAGGAAAAAAGCTAGCCCAAAATTTTTCCTATTAGGGTTATTCTCATGAAATTTTTTAAAAATAAACTTTTTTGCAAGCATTAAACCCCCAAATAAAGGAGGTTCATTACATTCTGCTAGTAATGCTTGCACGGGGGTGAACTTAAATGCACCCGGGCGGGCCTAAGAGCTTTATACTGAATGGTATCAATTCTTGAGGTCCACCGGCCGCGGATCCATAAAAAACGCGCCCATCCAATATCACCTGGTAAAGCTTTTGAAATAATAAGGTAGTTCTAGGGTCTGAACCCCAAATCCCGAACTATGCCCTCAAATTTAAAATTTAAAACTCTTTTCAGTTTTGGTTATTAAGTATGAAATGTGATTTTCAACTATTTTTGTCTAAAAAAAAAAACCAAGATATTTATGAATTGAGCCACGGTATTTCATGTTTAATGTCAAATATCCTCCTTTTGAAATCTATACCATGTAAAATCATAACTCGACTTATTATTTGATAAGTAAAACTTTTTTCAGGAAAATAGGAGTTGCAAATATACATAATGTGTTAGGGTTATTCTTACATTGATCAACTTTTATGTTGCTGTATATAAGTCATCACCCCTTACTGTAAGACAGTACCTTAAACCCCAAAGTATGTATATCGTATGTGTAAACATTAAACAAAAAGGGCTAAAACCCCAAAACCCCTGAGGAAGGGGAAAAACCTATTCTGGACTCTTTAAGTCGGGTTAAACCTTAAATAATTTTCCTATCCATAATCTAACAATTTTTGCGCAATTTGCCCGGTATAAATGCAGACAGTTTATCATAAAATGGATAACGTTTTCATATGCTTTTAGAAATATCAAGAACATTAGCACCCAAGTATTTCATTATCACTAAAGTATTTTGAATATCGGTTACCAGATGTGCCAAGCAATCACAACACCCTTCTCCTTATAAAAAGAAAACGATGAGGGAGAACCCTGAGTTACCACCATTCTAGACAGATTTTAAAAAGATCCTTTCCAAAAGTTTTGGAATACAAAGTGAAAATTTAAAAAATTTCCCCCAAAATTCAAATTTACCTGGCTTGTTTATTGGAACTATTTGATTTATTATTGGATTCAAAATGTTAATTTTTTGGGAATGTTTGGGAGAAATCTTTAAATTAAAAAATGTCTTATGTACCCAAATTGCATCTTGAAAAATTATTATTGAAATAAATCAAGTTAGCTTTGCTCGTTGCCAGCGATTGTTGTTTTGTTGTTGTAAACATTATGACACTAAACGTTAATTATCATTCTTGACAGTTTGTATTTATTTCTCCTTCGATCTTAAAACGTGCATTTTGCTATTTAAAAAAAATTTGGTAAATTATTCTAATTTGGAAATGACACAAATGCATTTCCTTTATGGTCTAGCTAATGGTAATGCTGTGGAGGCGCGCGTTTGTATCAAAGAAAGGTATCCTAATGCGCTCTCCCAGATAGACGAACATTTATAAACATTCATCGTCGTCTGACTGAATCTGGCAGTTTTAAAGCTAATATTTCCGAGGGAAGGCCCCCGTACAGTTAGAACACCTGCATGCAGTCGAAGAGGATCCAACCACAAGTACGCGAAAAATAGGTATGGCATTAAACATCTGCTACAAGACGGTATGGGAGATTTTAAAAGATTCTTTGTTATATCCTTTTACATACAAAGGGTTCAGGCATTGCTTCCAGAGATTATGAACCACGTACGCAATTTTGTAGATGGTATCTCCAAGTAACAGAAAATCCTCATTTTGATGCCAAAATATTGTTTACGGACGAAGCAAATTTTTCAAGAAATGCAATAACCAATTTCATAACAATCATTCTGGTCCCAGGAAAACCCTCATGCGATTACAGAGACACATTTTCAGGAACAATTTTCACTGAACGTTTGGATCGGTATCGTATCCGACCATTTAATTGGACCATTTTTTTACCAGGACGCCTTAACGGACAGGATTATTAATTTTCTCCCAAAAAGATTTGCCTTTGCTTCTTGAAAATGTTCCTCTTCAGTTACGGCAACAACTTTGGTTTATGCATGATGGCGCTCCCCCCCACTTTAGCATATTGGCTCGTGAGCATTTAAATAGAGCCTACCAAATATTGGATAGGCCGTGGAGGACCACAATTTTGGCCACCTAGATCGCCTGACCTGAACAGCCTAGATTTTTATTTGTGGGGACACCTAAAACATTAGTTTATCATACACAATTGTGACATTAGAAGAACTCAGAAATAGAATTATTGACGGATGTGAAACTATCCGAAACACATGGAATTTTTGAAAGGGTTCGTAATTCAATGAAGAAGAGCAGAAGCCTGCATAGAGGCGAGAGAATTGGTCATTTCCAACATTTTTTTTAAATTATGTATGTATTGTATTTAATTGTTATTGCTTTTTGTTCACTAGTTTGTAAGAAAATAGCTTAAAAATAAATATTTGAAAAATGTATTTAAAATTGAAACTAAAAGTTTAAAA
Organism: Listronotus oregonensis; assembly: GCA_019359885.1. Lineage (NCBI taxonomy): Eukaryota > Metazoa > Arthropoda > Insecta > Coleoptera > Curculionidae > Listronotus > Listronotus oregonensis. The sequence continues at coordinate 86,770 of JAHBCN010001490.1, forward strand.
CAATCAAGAATGATAATTAACGTCAGTGTCATAATGTTTACAACAACAAAACAACAATCGCTGGCAACGAGCAAAGCTAACTTGATTTATTTCAATAATAATTTTTCAAGATGCAATTTGAGTACATAAGACATTTTTTTAATTAACGATTTCTCCCAAACGGTAAGTTTTACGGCAAAAATGAAAGAGGGGTTTTTTGTTTATAATTATTGATAATTATTATAAAACCATAATTTTTTTCCCCAAATCAATGGCGTAGTATTTTTTTTGTAAATTTTTTGAAAAATTGTCATAGCTACGCCACTGGTTGCAAAAAAAAAATTTAAAAAAACATCTGAAAAGTGTGTTTTTATGCCATAATATCCTGTACCAAAATTCAGTTCAATATCTCAAACCGTCTTTGAAAAATGTATTAAAAAGTGAAAATAAAATAAAACTTTAACACCCTGTATCTTAATAACTAGCATTTTAGGGCCCACGTTTATATAAACTTTTCGACTTAAAATCGATCCAGGAATGCCTCCTTCAAATTATGACATACCATTAAGTAACACCCTGTATATATATATATATATATATATATATATATATATATATATATATATATATATATATATATATATATATATATATATATATATATATATATATATATATATATATATATATATATATATATATATATATATATATATATATATATATATATATATATATATATACGTGTGTCCAGAGTTTGATCCAAAAATTTTGGAGTTGAAATTTGACAGTTTGGCATCCAGCCCTGCTTGATTAAAAAATAAAATTTAGCATATTTTTATTTTTTAAAAATCAAGCATGCCTTGATAAACATCTTTAAATTTTATGAGTAGTAAGTAGTATTTCTAGGAAAGATTTAAAAAAAGTTTATAAGAAAAAGTTGTTTAGAATGCAAAATTATGCCCGAATACCGAATTTCATAACCATAGGCCTACTTTGATTTTTACGTTTAAATTATTATTTACCTATTAAATATGAATAAAAAATTAATTGGTAAACAAAACGTAAAAATCAAAGTAGGCCATGGTTATGAAATCGTATTCAGGCATAATTTTGCATTCTAAAAACTTTTTCTTATAAACTTTTTAAATCTTGCCTAGAACTACTTTACTATAAAAATTTAAAAAATGCTCGTATCAAGGCATGCTTGATTTTTAAAAATAAAAAGTATCTAAATTTTATTTTAATCAAGCAGGGCTGGATGCCAAACGTCAAAACAACCCCAAAATTTTTGTCATTTACGTATAAATTCCCTCATCCTGGGACACACTGTATATATATATATATATATATATATATATATATATATATATATATATATATATATATATATATATATATATATATTATATTTTTATAAATAATGTGTTAAAATTAAACATATTTTTATAATATATAAATCTGCTCTTTATTATGTTTTCTAATGGTTACAAATAATATTAGAAATTTAAGCAAAATATTTTTATATATATAAAATAAAAATAAAAATATATTTTAAATAAAAATAAAAATTTTAAATAATAATAATATATTAATAATATGTATATATATATATTTATGTAATAATATATATATATTAATATTATCATTATAATAATATATATATATATATATATATATATATATATATATATATATATATATATATATATATATATATATATATATATATATATATATATATATATATATATATATATATTTAAAAATATTTAAAATTTAAAAAAAAAATGTGTGAAAAGCGTTGGGAAACACTATTTTTCATAACTCACATGAAATCTGCTCGTTACGAAAATTAGTGCTTTTCCTAAGTGGTTGCACAAATAACTATTCCAGAACGATTCAAAGCAAAAGTCCACTTTTTCTCACTAGGCAATAAAAATACATCTTTCATGCCTGTCAAGGTTATTTAAAAGCCGCTTTTAATGTCATTTGAAGAGAAATATATTTTTTTATAATCTCTTTAAAAAAAATATTAAATGATATAAAATTTAGTGAGATACATGAATCTTTTAAGGAAATAAAGGACGTTTAAAAAATAAAACAAAAAATAAATAGTACTATTTTCATTTGCTTCAAAAAGTGCAGAACAAAATTGTTTTAAGGTTTTGTTTTTTATCAAAAGTCAAAAAAAGCACAATTTCGATTTCCTAAAGAAAACACCAAAAAACCCAGTATTACATTTTTGCTAACCAGTATTCGATTACTTCAGGTATTTTAATTCCAAAAAGACACTTGAGTACCGAAATTACAGTATGCAAGTATTCGAGTACTCTAGGTATTCAAATACAAAAAAGGCAATGTTAAGTTGTCCTGTGGTGAAAGTTGATGCTCAATCCAAAACATTATTTTAGTTCAGTAAAGTATTCGAATATTAGCATTGTTATTCGAATACCAGTGCTAGCATCTTAGCTCGAATACCGAACCGAATACCTTCTGAACGAATATTAAAATATTTTACTACCAAAAATGCTCTACTCGGCCCATTACTAGTTCTTGCCATTTGTGATATCTCATGAGGTCTCATGGGTCTCGGCTTTCAATTTTAAAGTAAAAAATACTCCTCTAAAACTTTGTAAGTGAATTTATTTTAGCGTAACCTACAACTTTTTTATCTTCGAAAATTCTGAGGATTGAAGTGTTTTTGAAGTGGCCTTCGTCCAACATGTAACTTTAGTGGCTTTAGCGATGTATAGGTAATCTAAATAATACCTTTTTCTTTTTTACTCGACTTTCAAGTTTTTATATGTAATGCAGACATGAGAAAATAGATTGACCTACAAAAATATTTGGGCATTTAGTGACACCAACACCCTTAACATGTCAAATTCATAATGTTATGTAATTTATAGATAACCGGCTAATTTTTGCACAGTTGCTAGATAAATATAAGTATTGGCACCGTATGCGATGACAACGACATTTGAACGCATTAAATCATGCTTCAAAGCCATGGGAGACCTGTAAGATTACTTATAATATATGTTAATTTTTCGTAAATAAATATATATAAACTTGGTCAACACTGTAAAAGTAAAGTGCAATATCAATAGTGAAAAAACAATTTTAAAGCTTAAAATGTAAGTATAAAAAGCGCGTTTTTATAAAAAAAAAGTCGGAAACTTCGTATTGCTGGTCAAACGTGATACCTATTTAGCCATTGAGGCATCGTACTAAAATAAGCAAAGAAATCCTATTAATTTACGGGCTATTTACGAATCAACTAACCTTTTAACTAACACATTTTTATTACCTAACTTAATGTATAAAATTTGCAGTTACTATTTCTGCCAGTATTCCTACATTCAACGCTACACAACAACTACTATGCCCACTTTTAATATTTTATCTAAATTGAATCAAGCACGATTTAACAAAAAATTTGACCATAGCGAGCGCTGCAATCGATTCAGCGGTCCCCACCATATATATACTTCGCACCTCCCAATAATGTATGGTTATACTGGCCTACAAAAACCAGGGGTCTTTTGACCTGACCTACGTCTTAAACGCATTTGACACATGCCACATCAAAAACGCTCCAATCCTCAGAGTTTTCGAAAATAAAAAAGTTGTAATTTACGCTAAATTGAGTCATACAGTTTCAAATGAGTATTTTTTATGTTGAAATTCAACCCAGTGATTTTTAATAATCTGATAAAATCTTAAATTTCTTAAGTAATAAATACTTAATTTACAAATAATTACCCATTTGTTTATTAATAATGGTTGCAATTAAAATTTAAACTTGGTTCTTTATTTTTTATTTAACCTCTGACTTATTATTAAAAGTGATAATTTTATAGCGATTTTCCGTAAAACAAAAATTTTATTGTTTTTAGTAATAATAGTTTTATATAAACACACACATATACAGTGTGTCTACTTAAGTTGGAACCATATGGAAAACTTTTTTATTATTAAGTTAACGAAAAAAAGTAATTCTTGATAAGAAGTTTTGCATGGTCCAAAACTTAAAATGCAATAGGTAGATAATAATTTTTTTAAGCCGTATACGAGGTTTGTCCAAAAATATCAAGAGTAAAGTACCTTTAATTTTTACAATACAGAAGAATTTTACGAAGTAAAGTTATTTTAAATTAAAAGCTTTATTTAAATTTTGAGTTACAACTATTTAGCATAAAAATTTAGGATTGGTAATTATTTACTAATAATTCCGTTTAAATTGTTCTGGCTTGATACAATTTAACGCAATCTAGGATGTAATGACATGAAATATTTGACATTGTGTGTCAGGGTAAGTTCGTATTTGTAAAATTACAGTAAAAATGGCAAATTTACTAAATCGTGAAAAAAAAAATACAAAAATAAATAAAAAAATTATTACTAAATAATCACCAATCCTAATTTTTTATGCTTAATAGCTGTAATTGCATATTTAAATATAACTTTTAATTCAAAATAACTTTACTTTATAACATTCTTCTGTATTGTAAAAAATAAAGGTACTTTACTCTTGAGTAAAATTTATATTTTTCGACAAACTTCGTATTCGGCCTAAAAAAATTGATATCTAATGGAACCATATGGAAAAGTAATAACTTTTTTCCATATGGTTCCAACCTAAGATAGACACAGTGTATATATATATATATATATATATATATATATATATATATATATATGTGTATATATTTATATATATATATATATATATATTATATATATATATATATATATATATATATATATATATATATATATATATATATATATATATATATATATATATATATATATATATATATATATATATATATATATATATATATATATATATATATATATATATACAGGGTGTCCCCCGACGAAAACGTTGATTTTAAAAAACTTAGCAACAGAAAATTTTAAAATTTGGGGGGTTTATTTAATATTTGATGAGGCAACAATCTAAATATTTTTAAAGATGGGGGCCCAGATTTCCAAGTCTGATGCTCTTCGATTTTAATGGAAAACCCTATAAATTTTTTTCATTTTTAGTTCCAAAATTCTTAAAATATTTTCGTGTTTTAATATTTATACCAAGTCTAACCGTTTTCGACATTTTTAGTTTCATGTCAAAAATGACGTTTTCAGGCCCAAAAAGGGGAAATTTTTCCCCAAAACATTGTCCCCCTATTTTTAATTTGAGTTGAATTCCCTTGTGAAAAAGGCCCAATTTCGTATACTGAATTTTAATATTTTGGGTTAAAAAATACAGGATGGCTAAAAAATTTAAAAAATTAAAATTAACTAATAAAAAACGTAAAGGGAAAAATTTTTTTAAATGAAAAAAACCCCCCACTTTTATATTTTTATCGTATTAAGCATAAAAAAAAAAGGTTACTTAATATAAAGTAGTCTATTCAGGAAATGCATAGTTTTGAAATAAGTGATATTTAACATTTTATATCTTTAGTGCTATAAACCCCTTTAATTTTTTATTAGTGGGCCGCGGCGGGACGCGGCGAAAAAAGACAATCGGACGTAGAAACGTCACTTTTGGATTGAAATTTGGGTTTTATTAGATATCAAATTTTGCCGGGGCTTTACTCACGCACTTTTCAATACAAAATATTAAATTGTCAATTTTTAAAACTATACATTCAGAATATACCACTTAACCAAAGTTACCTTGCTTTAAATTTAAAACGATAAAATTAAAGTAAGGCTTTCAAATTTTAAAAATTGACTTTTTGTTTTTTTCAGTAAATTTTTGTACTTAATTTTTAGTCACCCTGTTAATTTAAACCCCCAAAAAATCATAATTACAAAATTGGGCCTCTTTTCCAAAATTCAAAACAAATTGAATAAAAGAGTATGCCGTATAAATTTTTTTTTTTATTTTGAGATCTTCAACGTCATTTGACATAAATTAAAATATTAAGCATTATAGACTAGGTATAGCATGTTATACACAAAAATATATCTAAATTCTAGGGAATCCAAAATCAATAAAATATAGGGTGTTCCATTAAAATAAGGGAAATTACCCTCAGATTCTACACTGGAAATGCTTTCCATCTTGAAAATATTTTAACGTTGCTTCTCATTGATCTAAACTCCAATTTTCATTTCTCCGTATCGGATCAATCTTGGACACCCTATATATATATATATATATATATATATATATTTTACATATATATATATATATATATATATATATATATATATATATATATATATATATATATATTTATATATATATAACATTATATGTAGACTATAACTCCTAATAATCTGAACTTGTATCACGGATCATGGGCAAAACCTAAGTTTGCAGTTAACCACTAGATATTTGTGAAATTATTTCATCATTTATAGTAAACACCTTTATTTAAATTATAAAATGATACTACATTTCGATATAAATATATGGTCACAAAAAATTGCAATGTATTATAACACTTACTGTTTAAACTGTTACATAACATGTTATAAGTCTAAGGAGTGTATACATTTTTATTAGATTTTCAAAAATATGTATATTCTCCTAATTTAAATTTTAAACTTACAAACTAACATATTTTACTCTTTATAATCTAAGCTTACATTACGGATCTTTGGATTAAACCTAAGTTTGTATATAACCAACAGTTATTTGTAAAATTGTTTTATTATTTATAGTTGACACCTTTATCTAAACTATAGACTAATACTACATTGTTATATTAGTATGTTCCAATAACACTAAAATCTTGGACTTCCATTGTCTTTATTTGTTAATTGATACACAACGTTTCGGTTAGTGATGTATCTCCAACCGTTTTCAAGTGAAAACTGAGTTATCCGAAAACGGTTGGAAACATCATAACCGAACGTTGTGTATCAATTAACAAATAAGTGAATCAAGATTTAGTGTTATTGAAACCATAACATTGTCTAACACTTTTAAAGAAACGATATTAGTATGTTGTTACAAAAAATGGCAATGTATTAATACACACACACACAAATTTTAAACTTTTACATAACACCTTATTGAACTTAAAAGTGATACATTTTTTACATCTTTAAAAATAAGTATATTTTCTTAATTTGAATTTTAAATTACAAACACACAAATCTCTGGACAAAAATACGTTTGTATCAGATTCGCTCTAAATTATCTATTTAACCAATAATCATGTATCACAACGTGATTAAAAAGCTTCAGTAGGCCTTGATATGCACCTTGGACCATAGTAAAACGTAGTGTGCTGTGATTTCGAAAGAACAAATAATATCTTACATGTGTTACATTGTTTTGTCTAATATTTGTCAGTCGACGGTGACTAGATTTTTTATATTTCGAAAAAACTCCTGAGCAACTCCCTGTATTTTGGAGAATATAATAAGAACAGAATATTTTTATTTGTCAGTTATATTAAATAATTAAATTTTTTTATTTTGAATTGTTTTTTTGTAATCAAATTAACATTTATTGCATACTAAACAAATAAAAAATATCTGTTATTATTACACTGGACGGTTCAAATCAATGATAATGTTCGAATGTGGTAAAAACAGGAGAAAAATAATTGTTTTATAGAATTGATAGATAAAACTATGTTGTTTCTATTTTATTTTTCAAAATATTGGAAGTTACTTTAGAACTTATTTTCGAAATGTAAAATAGTATATTACATACCCAGGTGGAAAGTGTTTCATTTCTGTCGAGAGATGTGTTAGTAGACCGAGGCGCAGCCGAGGTCTACTATACTTCTCGAGACAGAAATGAAACTTTCCACCGAGGTTTGTATACTATTTTATTTACAACCACTTTATTCATTTTCTATTATTTTAAATTGAAATTATGAAAATTGATCCGGTAATAATTTTATTAGGCGGCCGTGCTTCGCAATTTGTATCGTTGTCATGGTAACGGGTTGTCAAAGTGTCAATACATACATGGTAAGATAGACGCTTTAAATTTGAATAGTAATTTGTTTTAATTTCGCAAATCCAAAAAAAAAATGTTATCAGATGAGGAATTTGAGTTTGCTGCTACTCCACCAGAAATTCGAGAATATTATTATTATTATTAGAATGCGTATGTTCGTGTGTCACTATACCATTTTGAAATATCAATATTCAATGAAATTACAAAAAAAAATACTTTCCAACCGGGTGGAAAGTGAGCACTTTTCACCCGGGTGGAAAGTAGAAGTCAAAAAACGTCAACTTTCCACCTTTCAAAGATAGGTGAAATGTCATTATTACATGCGTGGTTGTAAATAAAATCTATTTTCCCTTCACTGACATCAACCAGGCCAAAACAATATAATTCGGACTAAAGAAATAATCTGTTCTTTCAAAATCACAGCACACTACGTTTTAATAAAGTTTAAGCTGTATATTAAGGCCTACTTTAGGTATATTTGATTTAGTCAAACAATCTTTAGTAGGATTTAGAGCAATTTTAAGCAAATGTCACATTGTAACACCTGGTTAAAAAGATAATTTTAAGACGAATCTGATGGGCTGGAAAAATATATAGGGTGATTTTTGCAAAATTGTAAGTCTATTTTATTCCGTTTGAACCGGAAGCGGCAAAAATAAACTACTTTAATCCCAAAGGAATACAATTCTTCGCTACAGAACTTCTCCAAATTTAAAAAATATTTTTTTGTAAATAAGTAATTTATTAGCTGATACATGTCCTCTGGGTCACACGGTATATTGTGACAAAAATGGCAGTACATAACTTCTTAAAGGACTAAAAAGTGTACCTATTAATTTTTATTACGTCCTTAAAAATATTCCCTATTTTATTTTAAAATAACAAAACAACAAATTTAAGTTTGATACATTTTACTTCTAATAATCTAATGCAAAAAACATATTTTTTATCTATATGGAGTTTGGTATATCTCGTTCTCTTTAGTGATGGGCCGAGTCAGGCTGGCTGGATTACTGACTGAAATACCTACGGGGTACTCACATACTCAAGTAGTACCGAAAATACAATATTCGAATTGAGATTTCGAATACTTTAAGTATTCGAATTTAAAAAAAGTTAGTGTCAAGTTGTCGTGTCCTAAGACATGTTTTTTATCATTGACATTTAACGTGGTTTTGACAGATGCTTGACTTGACGGTCGGATTTATATTTTGGTTACGCTAGTTATTAGATGTTAAGAGGGTTAACTTTTTCTCCATGTAAAAATTCGTGGTTCTTATTTGTACTGAGAAAAAAAAATATAAGGATTAAGTTCATATAAAAATTCTCAATTTAAGAATGACAGGCCTATTTTTTGTTATAGTTTAAAATTAAAAATAAAGGATTAATAACAATATACGATTAATATGTTATTATCCATTTTTTTGTTAAAATCCCTAAATAAATATTATGTTACGTACAAATTCTTCCGTCAGCCAATGAACATCGGCGCTTAAGTTAAAATAGGATTCTGTTCAATCAAGTATTCGAATAATATACTTAAGAACTAATTCGAATATTTTTTTAACGCATACTAAAACACTTAAATACAAAACGGACCTGGCTTAACCCATCACTAGTTCTTTTTTATGTTTCATTTTTTTACAATTAATCAGATTTGAATTTGATACAAAGAGGTGCAAAGGGAAATTAGGGCTAAGATTAGACAAGCGAAGGAGGAGTGGTTAATGGGGCAGTGCAATGAAATAGAGCAGTTAGAAGCCAAACACGACTCTTTTAGTATGTACAAGAAAATCAAACAAACGGGCCAGTATAGAAAAAATACAACAGCACTCTCATGAACGAAAAACAGCAAATTCTTAGTAGCACAGAAGAACAATTACAGGAATGGAAAAAATATATTCAAAATCTCTTTGTAGATGATAGGAGTTCTTTGAATAATATTACTTGGGATGACGGGTTAGCTATCACTAAGGCAGAACTCTAACACGTTATATCAAGTGCAAAAAACGGAAAGGCACCACGACCAGATGGATTACAAATAAAGGTTTTGAAAATATTAGAAGAAGGCAGGGATTTTGTACTTTTATTAAGCTTGCAACTGCATATACAAGACCGGAGTAATTCCTAAAGACTGGCTCAGGTCAACATTCGTTGCTATACCAAAGAAGGCTAACTGCAAGTATTGCAAAGATTACAGAACGATCAGCTTAATGAGCCATGTATTAAAGTTGTTTCTGAAAATTGTTCATTCCAGATTTTATACCAAATGCGAAGAAAATATTGGCAAGTCTCAATTTGGTTTTAAGAGCGGTTTCGGTACAAGGGAGGAGCTGTTTAGCCTCCAGGTTTTAATAAAACGATGTCGAGATGTAAACGTCGATGTATATGCTTGCTTCGTAGATTTCGAGAAGGCATTCGACACTGTTCAACACCACAAGTTAATAGCTATACTTGACGATATAGGCCTGGACGGACGAGACAAAAGGATAATCGCCAACTTTTATTGGAATCAGACAGCTGACATTAGAATTAATGGCCAGACATCTGAAGAAGTACCTATTATGAGAGGAGTCCGACAAGGCTGTGTACTCTCCCCCCTTCTGTTTAATTTATATGCAGAAAAAATTTTCAAAGAAGCCATCGAAGACAGAACAGACAGGGTATAATTGCTAATGGAATAGTCATCAACAATCTAAGATATGCGGTCTTAATAGCAACAGATAAAGATGATTTACAGTCACTTTTAGCAGCGGTTACAGACTATGGCAAACAAATGGGTCTACGATTAAATATAAAAAAGACCAAATGGATAGTTGTAAGTAAAAACAAAAATATATCCGACAACTTAACAGATATTAGCATAAATGGAAAAATAGTGGAGAGAGTACAAAAATACAAATATCTAGGCTGCTGGGTAAATAAAAAATGGGACTTAACTCACTAAATCAGAAGCAGAATAGAACAGGCACGAACATCCTTCAAGAACATGCAAAAAGTGCTTACCAACAGAGCTCTAAGAATTTCCTTAAGAATACGCCTATTACGTTGCTATGTCTTTAGCATATTGTTCTATGGAATCGAAGCATAGACCCTCACTGAGACAATGTGCAAAAAATTGAGGCTTTCGAAATCTGGACATACAGAAGAATGCTGAGGATATCGTTGATGGACAGGGTGACGAATGAAGCGGTTCTACAGCGTATGAATAAACAAAAAGAGGTACTTAATACCATAAAAAGAAGAAAGCTGGAGTACTTTGCTAACGTAATGAGAAATCCAAAATATGAATTGCTCCACATTATTATTCAAGGAAAAAATAAAAGGGAAAGAGTGGTCCTGGTGGCCGAAGAACATCTTGGCTCAAGAATCTTCGCCAATGGTATGGAGTAAACACCACCGCACTCTTTAGGTCGGCTGTAGACAAAGTGAAGATCATGCGACTGATCGCCAATGTTCTAGGAGAACACGACACTTAAAGAAGAAGAAGAAGATTTGAATTTAAATATGTGCGTCTCAACTGTTGTTAATCGTCGGTTTTGGGACAAATACTTCTAAAAGTTTTTAAATACTTTTCTGTAAGCTCCTCACTTACGCTTTCACTACAGCTTTGTGGAGATTTTTTATCCGCAACGCAAACTGGAAGTAATGATGTATTCTGACAATTTGGATGTTTCAATATAACACGAATACGGGATCTGTGTATTTGGCTAAGACAGGGGCATTTTATGGGGTTTCCTGCTATAGATAGCTCCACAATCAGGTTTTTATTTCTCAGGTCTTCAAAAAATGCTTCAGAAATAAAGTTTATTAAATTATCATGTACGTCAAAATATAATACAGCTTTTATTTTATTTGAAAATATATCAGGTGTCAAAACGGTTAAATGGTTATTATGTAACTCCAAAGTATCTAAGTGTGGAAGATCTCGGAAAGCATTTGGTTCTATTACTGAAATAAGGTTGTAATTTAAATGAAAACTTTGAAGGTTTGGAAGATGACGAAATCTATCTGCATTTATTTTTGTCAAGAAATTATGAGATAAGTCTAATTTTAATATTTGAGTGCTATTGACAAACCAATTGGAAGAAATATATCTTAATTGATTAAACGACAGGTTCACAATCTTTAGTGTTGGCAAATTGCTTAATGCAAAATCTTCAATATAATCGATTTTGCTTCTCGATAATGTAAGCAATAACAGTTTTACATTTTTTTCAAAAACACTCTTTGAAACTTTATTAAGTAAACTATTGCTTATGTGAATACAACATAGCATTGGAACGTTGGAAAATGCCTGTGGTTCTATTTCACCAATAGGACAACTATTAATTTTAATATCTTCTAAAAACTGCATATTTTTAATGGATTGTTGGCCTAATTTTGTGATTTCAGTATTTGCACATTTAATTAAAATTTTGGTGATGTTTTCAGTGGGAAATTTTGTGTAATCAATGCATCCACTCACATTTTTTCTATATTGGCTATCTGGTAACAAAAAGACCTTAACTTCTACATTTTTTATATAACTACAATCCATCCACACTTTTTCTACTGCAATTAATAACAATAAAGGGCACAAACTAACTTTTAACTTCATATTGCACTTTAGTCGACTTTAATCAAAATACTTAGCTGATGTAGGTATTCTTAAATTTTTGGTCTAATTAAAGTTTATTTCTTAAATGTCACTCGATATGGATTTAATAAAATAATTTTTTGAAGAGATAGTAGAAATGAGTGATTATACCAACAAAAACAAAAATATGTACTTTTTGCAATTATAAGTCGGCAAGAAAAGGAAGCTTTTCTGTAATAGTGCAGTCACAAAAAAAGCAAAAAAAGGGGCCAACCTCAAGATAAGAGATAATGAGCTGTAAAGTCGTATATACCTTCCATTTGGTGTTCTACACAGTTCTTAAAGTCCCATAAAATCCCGTCTCTGCTCCGTAAGTTATTTAAGGTCAAAAAATAAGTTTTTTGCAAATATCTCGGTTCTGTTAGTATTTATTACAAAAATTGTAGAGCATAAAATTTGCGACAAATTTTGTTTGATTTTTTTTTATATGCCCAACCGTTTTTGAGATAGAGGGCAGAGAGACCGCGGCGTTCAGCCATACTCACTGTAATGCAAGGTCAACCGTGAATCTCAATACAATATACAATAAATAATTTGTATTATTTATTAGTAATTATTACTTTATATTTCATGAAATTTTGCATATATCATCTTGGATATACTCAGTTCATAAAATCTACAAAGCTTCATCAGTTGTCCAATCTTCCACCGACAAGTGCAACAGCCCATCAGTATATAAATCGTGTTTATTACCAGGTTTAAAAGGATTAGGACATGATTTAGAACTCCGGGAATGGAGTTGGATGCTGCAAACTGAGCTTCTGGAGCCAATAACTACAATATTACCACCAGCTCTTAAGAAATTATTATATTTGTAATTGTAAGTATGGATGTGGTGTAGGCTCTACTCCAGAAAATCGGGATGCAATGCACTTTAGCTTGTGGCTAATGTAATGGACAAGCTTACCTTAAAGCTGTTCCATTACAAAACGATTTAGAGAAAGAGAGTGCATTTTACCCGGAAATTCTGGAAGGCCTAAAAACAATGAATCAGGACAACGAAGATAATAACAATAAAACAGACCCTTTCACATGCCCAAAAAATGACGACGGTAAAGAAGAAAAAAATTAATACTTTTGTTCTTTAAATATTTAAAGATTGATATGTTCTCACTTCATTTTAATTTAAATTGTAAAAAACATATAGCTACTAAATAAAAAAATAATTACAATATATCCACTTGTTTTATTTCTTCTTAAAATCAACCTTAAATAAATTAAGATAAAAATAGTATATACAATAAGTATTTCATCTAATGAGTTTTTAATTACACAAAGTAGGTAATTATAATGAAATAAATATATTAGATATATGCAAAATATGATTAAATATAATGTTTTAACCTATAAATAATACAAAGTATTTATTGCTAATGATATTTCAATGATTTAATATCTTTATACAATGTATTATTCACTGAGATTCACTATCTCAAAAATTATGCACTACAATATTTATAATAAATCTTAACATTACCGGAGCTATAAAAACCTAGATAGTCGCGAAAAATTAATTTTTGTGACCTTTAACCTTGAATAACTTACGGCGCAGACACGAAATTTTATGGGACTTTTGGGACAGCTTTTAGAACACCAAAAGGAAGGTGTATAAGAGTTTACAGTTTATTATCTCTTATTCCGAGGTAAAACCCCTTATATGACTGTACTGTAAGTGTGGGATCATCAATAAGACGAACAGCTCTTTGAATGGAATTCAGAATGCTCAGTGTTGTGGGAGATATGCCATTCCCCAGACATGAGAACAATATTCTATAGAGGGTCTAATCTGGGAAACATACGGAGTATAGGTATTAGAAGGAGAGAAATACTTTCTGTCTCGAATAAGGCTATAGATGAAATGTGTTAGTGCCGGTTAAGGTTATTCTCAAAAGTAACACTTACAAGATTAAATGATTCTTTGTTTTGGAAAACTTGGCCGCTCATATGTAACAGATGAGCATTAATATTCTTTTTTCGCGACACAGCCATGACTATGTTTTGAAGGCAATAAACTGGACAAGTTTTTTGGCTCCCCAATTCAAGATTAGTTTAAGGTCTTGTGGAGGAGATATATATCTGCATTGACCTGCGCTTGTTTTCTAAATCAGACTTTATAGGGTGACTTAAAAAATTAAATATTAGAGTAGAGGGTACTATAGTCAGCAAAACTATGAATAGAATTGATAGTGGAAGAGAGAAGATCGTTGATGTAAAGAAGAAACAAAGTTGGTGCCAGTACTGAGCCCTGGGACACCCCAACATTAATTTGGTAGAAGCTCAAAAAATGACCATCCATAATAACTGATGTACCTTGATTAGAAAGGAAAATGGAGAGCCAAAAACAAATCTTAGATAGAAGACCGTAGGAAGAAAGTTTGTTAGGAAGCTCATCATGCCAGACCTGATCAAAAGCTTTGGATATGTCCAGAGCAACAATCTGGGATTTCCCAAAAAACTCAAGGGACTGGTTTTAGTTGTGCGAGATAAAGGAAAGAAAATCAGCTGTGAATATTTTGTGGCGAAATTCATAGTGTCTATCATGTAAATTTGTATGCTCTTTTAAATACTTTAAAATTCGAGAATTAATGAATTATTTTATTACCTTTCAAACAACAAAAAGAAAAGACATGAGGATATAGTTAGAAGGAAGCGTTTTGCATCCTTTCTTGAAGAGAGGTTGCACACGTGCAGCTTTCCAGCTCTCCTGAAAAATGCCTGAGTCGTAAGCGATTAAAACAGGCGAGTTAAGATGGGTGCAAGCTCAAAATCACATTTTCTTAAGACTATTGCTGGAATGCCATCCAGCTCAGTTAATTTTTTGGTACTAATAGAAGAAAGGATACGCTTGATTTTTTAACTTTAAAAATAGTATCGAACATTTTAAGATTAACGGGAGAACTAGAACTGGCAGCAAATTGTTTTAGGCAAACAGTTCGGCTTGTCCTTTAGAGGTAGAATTTCATCTTCAAAGATTAGGGGTAAAAAAGTATTTGTACAAAAGTTTGAACTAATGTTTTTGGCAACGGACCAGAAGGATTTGCTGCCATTCGAAGAATTTTAAATTTTCATAATTGATAAATACTACATTTTTAAGTAATAACCCACTAATTAACTAATTACAATTGCATCATTATTTAAACTTGGTTTTTATTTTTAATTTAATCTCTGACCTATTAAAAAAAATGATAATTTTATAGGGATTTAAAAATATATTTGTGTGATAAATGGACATTTAATTAGAGGTTTTTATTTTTATCTCGTAAACCAAGCAAGGCATAACGAAAATATAATTGACAATTAAAGGCGTTTTGAGGATTTTTTCTGCCAATAAAAACTGTAAAATATACAGTGTGTCTACTTAAGTTGGCAACATATGGAAAACTTTTTTATTATTAATTTTACGAAAAAAAGTAAAGTTATACTTCATAAAAAGTTCTGCATGATCTGAAATCTAAAATGCAATTTACAGATATCAAATTTTTTCAGTCTTTTACGGGGTATGTCAAAAAATAAAAATTTTGCTCAGGAGTAAAGTACCTTTATATTTTACAATATCGAAGATTGTATTAAGTGTAAAAAGTTGTTTAAAATTTTCTTTTCTAATTAAAAAAAAACATTACAAATTTTGTTGGCATTTCCACTGTTTTTTTTTCTACTAATTTTATAGTACTTTCTACCAAATTTACCTAAATACAACTAATGTTTTGAATGCCACTGTCAAACATTTCTTGTCAGAGCATCCTAGATTATATGTACAATAATTACTCTCTGAAATTTCTTGTCAGAGCATCCTAGATTACATGTACAATAATTACAGTTAATTTTTCTTGTTCAGTAGAGATGTTTTGAGAAATAAAAAAATATTATAAATAAATGCAACTGCATATTTAAACCACACCTTTATTTAAATTATAAACTGACACTACATTATAACATCATTATATTCACAAAAATGGCAATGTATTATTACACTTACATTTTAACTTTTTACATAACATCTTATAGAACTAAAAATTGTATACATTTTTATTACATCTTTAAAAATATGGATATTTTTTTAATTCAAATTTTAAACTTACAAACCAACAAATCTGTGAACAAAACTTAAGTTTGCAGCTAAACATTTGTTATTTGTAAAATTATTCCATGATTTATAGTGGACACCTTCATTGTAAACTTATACTATATTGTGATATTAGTGTAGTATGTGACCCAGCAGACATGTATGTAACCAGTGATTATTTCCGTATTTACAAATATATTATTTTAAAATAAAAAGAAATTCTATAGCTTATAATTGCTGCCCTTTAGAAGTTAATAATTTATTTTTACGAGCTCCGATTTAACAGCAAGTAACTCATTTCTTTAAATACGTTTGTATCAGATTCGCCTTAAAATTATCTATTTAACCATGTATCAAAATGTGACATTGGTTTCAAAAAGCTTCAGTAGGCCATGATATGCACCTTGGACCATATTAAATTGTACTGTGCTGTGCTGTGGTTTCGAAATAACAGATGATATATTACAATATGTTGAATTGTTTTGTTCTGGTTTTTGTCAGTCGACGGTGACTAGATTTTTTATATTTCGTAAACAACTCGTAAAGCTACTCGCAGTATTTTGGAAACTATAATAAGAACAGAATATTTTTATTTATCCATTCTATGAAAAAAACTTTTTCAAATTAAAAAAAATATATTTTTTAAATAAGAAATTTATCAACTTACACTTACATTCTAAACCACTACATTACTTCTTATAGGACTAACAAATTTAAGGTTTTAAAATTTTAATAATTCTTATAATCTGATGCCAAAAAACTTATTTTTTAAGTATATGGAGTATGGCATATCTCGTTACCTTTAGTGATGGGCCGAGTCAGACTGGTTAAAGAACTGACTCAAATACCTTAGAGGTATAGTGACGGCCATTAAATCTTGGGCAAAAAAATGTGTCAAATTTTGACTTTTCTGCCAACTTTTGTCAATCGCTCTTTTTTACCTTGTTTTACTTTTAATTACTATAAATAAAGCAAAAGGTAAAAGAAAATATTTATATTTTATAAAAACCAACAAATTAATAAATTAATTAATAATTCAATAACTTTTTTTCTAAGACAGAGTTTAGCCTTTATGGCATCGAATGGACCAAAGCCCGGGCGTAGTCCGGATTTCCTCGTAACTTATTCCACGCCTCTAAAATTGTATCCTTAAGTTCGTTTACATTTTGGGGTCTAAACTTATTTTCTCTATTTTTTTTTACGAAAAAGCCCCATGTTCAATGACATTTAAATCCGGACTACGTGCAGGCCACGGTAAAACCCTGATAAGCTGCTTTTCCATCCATTCATCGACTTGTCGGGCCGTATGAACGAGACACTTATCTTGTTAAAAGATAAAATTTCTGCCCGGAAATCGATCCAGTACGATAGAAGCATGGTATTCTGTAGTAGATCTATACATATATACATCCGCATTAAACTTTCCTTTGATAAAATAATAACATACACCAAGTCCTTGTGCACTCAGCCACCCCCAAACATTTACCGAAAACTACTTCTGTCCTTTTGGGTATATTTTTCATAAAATCCTGTTCCTCGAGGCCTGTATACCTTAAGTATCCCATTGTAGCACGACTGAAACACTTTTTCATCGGTGAATATTATATTTTCCCAAAAAATCGGAGGTTCCAAGTAAAATTTTAGAGCAAATCAAATGCGTTGTCCTTTATTTGCATTTGTTAAAAACGTTTTTAGGGCTGCCGGGTGGCAGCGCAATTCGGATATTTGCCTTATTTTTCGCCGTGCCGTTCTAACCGATGCTGGGAAATTGCTTTCCTTTTTTGCTGTAACTACATATTTTAATGGTTGGTGTCTCAAAACATTAACTAAATTATTATCTTGTTCTTCAGTCGATAGGGACGACCATTTCCAGCTCTTCTCTCAAAGGAGTTTGTTTCCTAGTGATAAGCGAGACCGGTCTTGGTCTTGGTCTTGCAGCAAGACCAAGACCAAGACCAAGACCGAGGTGTGCAAGACTACGCAAGACCAAGACCGACCTGCAGGACTCTTGCACTTTTGCGACTTTTTTTAATATTGTAATATTCAATTTTCATATTCAATGACAATTGAATACAGCAATGACAATGTGTCGACAACTGCCAAAAAAGGCGATTATTTAATGAGTAACAGTTGTCTTTATTAAAATAATAATAAAATTGGTCACTTTGTTCTTTTATACAGTTCTCTAACAACGATAACAAGTAAAATTTAATAACATTTTTTTAAAATAATGAGATGGTGACTCAATGGTCTGACAAAGCTCGATATCTCCGAAACCGTTCACGACAAAAAAACCAGGGGTATAATAGTTATAGAAGCTAAAAATAACTTTTATTTTGTTTATTTTTTTTTTAAATAACTATCTAGTGAAGACAGTTTCAGGGTGGATCAAAAATTTCCAAAATCCAGAAATACCATTAGATTGCTTTTTAAAACTAAGATAGAAATATAAAAGTGATAGAAAAATAAAACAAATATTTGTCATGTCATATAGGAATACTTTTTATATAAATGGATTTTTAATATCACCTCCGGTTTAGACGAAAAAGTCAAAATAATGCCAAAAGAATAAGGATGACGTCATTTTGTCAAAACCGAAAATGATATTTAATAACCATATAATATACAGGGTGGCGTTTTTTTATAAATGGATTTTTCTCCATATTTTTTTTATTTTACGTTAAAAGCTAAAAACAAGTGAGTTTTCTTGAGTGGCAGTGGACTTTTTTTAAAATTCTAAAAAAAATAGATTTTACGCCTTTTTTTTCTATAATTTTTGTATGTTCAGTTTTTAACCATCATGAACGATTTCGGAGATATCGAGCTTTGCCACACTATTGAGCCACCTTGTATATGCAGAATGTTTATAAAGTATTTGTATAAACTTTGTACGGCAAATGTTTGACTAATTTAAAAATAAAAACTTTATATCAACTAAAAAGTTTCTTAAATAACTTTTTTTTTTATCAGAAACCGATGTTTACAAATTAGAATCATTTTCACGGAAATTTCACATCTGGTTAAAATTAAAATGTCTTAATTTTTTTCTGCTCACAGAGTACACAGTTTTATATTTGCTTTAATTTTTTATGCTTCTTCAAAGAAAGTTTAAATATTTCTTATCATTAATATGTTTCTATATGCCACTAAATGCATAAAAGCAGGATGTTTTTCAATTCAACTAAAAATGGAGAGCTATAAATAAATAAGCCCCTATATTTATAATATCCTTTTTAATCAAATAATTCAAATGTACGTGTAAGGTTAAAATTGGTATATTTTAAAATTTTAAAGCAAAAAATATAGTCCTCATCTTTATTTACTTTTAGGTTTAAAAAAATATATTTTCTTCAAGATTGTTTAGTTTAAATTATTTCTACCTAACAGAAGCAAGACCAGCAAGACTCTTGCAGCAAGACCAAGACCAAGACCAGGCTTGCAACACCAAGACCAAGACCAAGACTAGCCTGGTCTTGGTCTTGCTTTGCTCATCACTAGTGTTTCCTGCCATTTTTTTTTAACAAAATGAATAGTACTCTTTGGGATGTTAAGCTTTTGCGCAACATCCCTTTCTGGCCAACATCTTTGCTAAATATAATGAATAATTAATACTTTTTGATCCAAAGTTAAGTTTGGAATTTTAAAAACTATTTTTAGACACTGACAACGAACACCCGTTTCTTTATTAGGTTTTTTAACAGTTATTTATATTCAGTAGAAGGTGGCATAAGCCTATTTTACGAAAGGGAAAAAGAATTGCCAAGATTTAATGGCCGTTACTGTACTTACATACTCGAGTAGCGAAAAAACATTATTCAAATTGAGATTTCGAATTAAAAAAGTCAGTGTCCAGTTTTCGTGTTCTAACACTTGTTTTTTATTGTTTTGACTCATGATGTGGTTTTGACAGATGAGCAGGATAACAAGCATGTCCCAGTTTCATGCGTATAATTGTTGTTATGTATTTTCTAGGGACAGTTAGGTTTTTATGCCAGTGTTTATGTGAAATTTCAGTTACAAGCTGAGTATATCTTGTGGGTTTATTTTTGCTATATTCCTTCCATCTTATGTTCCATTTACTGGCAATATTTGTTTTTGCATTATTATATCCGTCATTTAAGCTGAGCCTGTAATTAGCTGCTGTACCATTAATAATGCTATCCTTTGCTATTAAGTCTACTAGCTCATTATACTTTAGTCCTGTATGTGCTTTGACCCATATGAAAAAGACTTGTTTTCTACGCAATGTTATTCGGCGCAGCAATTTTCTTATTTCCCATAATATTGGATTGTCTTTATAGTTCCAAGATTTATTGTTCTGCAAGGCTTTAAGCACGGACATAGAGTCGGACAGTATAACAAAGTGGTGATAATTAGAGTCGACTATAAATTTAAGAGCTTCGCTAATTGCTATGGTTTCACATGTGAAAATGCTAAGGTTATTGTTTATTTTAAATTTAAGTTCGATATTAAGTTTTGTGATATACACTCCAGCTCCACTACCATTTTCATTTTTTGAGGCATCTGTATATATTTGAATATAATCATTAAATTGAGAAATTTCAGATTTTAAAAAAGCAGCATTTAGAGCATTGTTGTCGGTAAAGGGTGGAAATATAACATTGATGTCTTGAAAAGAGCTATGGTACTCATAATCGGTGGGGTTAAAGGGTTCAACGAGATTAAGGATGACATTAAAATTTCGAAAAGCCTCGCAGAGAGGAGGTGAATTTTTATGTAGCCAATATTTGTTATTTAGATCATATGTATTTAATTTTGATATATTGGTAAGTAATTCGGTTTTAAAAAAGGCTTGTTTAAGTAAAAACTTAATGCTTAATGCCTCCCTGCGTAAACACAGAGGAGGTTCTAGAGCTTCAACTAAGAGAGCTTCTACTGGAGAGGATATCATAGCTCCCAAACAGACTCTAAGAGCTTTGCTTTGTATACGATCAAGTTTTGTTAAATAGGTTTTACAAGTAGAGCCATATAGGAAGCTTCCATAATCTAGTACTGACCTAATATACGATTGTAAAAAACTTTACAAGTTTTTGAAACAGATCGTAGGAAGTTAATGCCTTTATCACATTTTACTGCAAGTTGACTGATATGTTGTTTCCAAGTAAGTTTTTTATCCAGAACAATACCTAGGTACTTAACCTCTTTTTTAGCAGGTATAATTTTATTTTGTAAATTAATGTGATTTATATTGGGAGTGTTGTGTCGAGTAAAGATACAATAGATGGATTTTTCAGAAGAAATTTCAAAACCATTTTTAATGGACCATTTTAAAATTTTATCAAAACTTCAGACAATAGTGCCACACTGTTGTCATATGTTTTATTTTGTGTATAAATACAGAAATCATCTGCATACTGCACTATTTTAAAACCAGTTAGTTTATGGATATCCGCTGTGTAAAGATTAAATAGTAATGGACTTATATAAATTTGTTTTCTTTATTTTATTGATGTCACACCAATGGATGACATTTTTCATAACCCTCATCATCTAAAAACCTCAAATGGAGAAACATTGACATCAGCCGGTTTTACGCAAATATGAAGAAGGTGGCTCTCGCTTTAATTCTTGTACGCCTTTTGTATGAATATAACTGTAGGTTTAATTTTTTTTATAATCAACCAGATTTGAATTAAAATAAATGCGTGTTAATTCTTTTAAGTCGGTTTTGGGACAGATACTTCCAAGAGATTTTAAATAGTTTTTCGTAAGTTCCTCACTTACGTTTTTACTGCAGCTTTGTGGAGATTTTTTATCAGCAACGCAAACTCGAAGTAATGATGTACTCCGACAATTTAGACTCGGTTCATATTTTCATGTAATATTAAAAAGAGACGGATAGACAACCATCCATCTGTGTATTTGGTTGAGCAGGGGCATTTTATAGGGTTTCCTGCTATAAATAGCGTCACACTCAGCTTTTTATTAATTATGTCTTCAAAAAATGCACCCGAAATAAAGTTTATTAAATTTTCTTGTACGTCAAAATATAGAGATTTTAATTTATTTGAAAATATATTTGGTGTGAGAACGGTTAAATGGTTATTATGTAACTTTAAAATATCTAAGTTTGGAAAATATCCAAAAGCATTTGGTTTTATTACTGAAATGTGGTTGTGATTTAAATAAAAATTTTGAAGTTTTAAAAGATGACGAAATCTATCTGCATTTATTTCTGCCAAAAAATTATGAGATAAATCTAAATCAACTATTTGAGAGCTATTGACAAACCAATTGGGGGAAATATATCTGAATTGATTAAACGATAGGTCCACAGCCCCTAACTCTGGCAAATTGCCAAATTGCGAAATCTTTAATATAATCGATTTTGCTATTAGCTAATATAAGCCTCACCAGTTTTGGAGTGTTTTCAAAAACACCTTTTGGAATTTTATTAAGTAAACTTTAAGTTATAAAAATACCTCTCAGTGAAACGTTGAAAAATGCGTGTGGTTCTATTTCAATTATAGGACAACCATCAATTTTAATAAGTTCTAAAAACTGCATATTTTTAATGTATTGTTGGCCTAATTTTGTGATTTAGAATTGGCACATTAAATTAAAATTGCGTTGATGTTTTCAGTGGAAAATTTGGTGTAATCAATACATCCACTCACATTTTTTTTATATTCGCTAACTGGTAACAAAAAGAATAGGCTTCGAACATCAACTTCTACATTTTTTATATAGCTACAATCCATCCACGCTTTTTCTACAACAATTATTAACAATAAAGGACTTTTAACTTCATATTGCACGTTGGCTTTAATTAAAATACTTAGTTAATGTATTTTTAAACTTTTGACCTTATTAAAGTTTATTTCTTAAATGACACTCGATATGAATTTAATACAATATTTTTTTGTAGATAGTAGGAATGAGTGATTATACCAACAAAAACAAAAATATTTGCAGTCTTTGATTATATTTACGTGGAATCTGGAGCCTTTATTTTTGGACATGGAAAAAAAATGTTTTTTATTAAAATTGCAGTTTTATTCCATATTATCTTTTAAAATTATCAGTAAAAAAATATCGTAATAAAAAAATGGAAAAATATAGGCAACTTTAACTTTTTTAAATGAAACAACCTGTATATTATATGCTACAGCAATAGATCTTTTTTCTGATTTCAAATATATATTCATTGATGATATTTGGATGAACCATTTTTAAGATATTTTAGCTTTAATTATTAATAAATTGAAAAAAAAAATCCTACTAGTATCAAGAAAGCCATGAGAACAATAAAATTGTTATAATGAATTTGACGTATTGATATATATATATATATATATATATATATATATATATATATATATATATATATATATATATATATATATATATATATATATATATATATATATATATCATATATATATATATATATATATATATATATATATATATATATATATATATATATATATATATATATATATATATATATATATAGGGTTGTGATTTAATAACGGATAAATTCAATAAAAGGGGAGGTATTTCTTTTTGAAAAATCCTCGGACACGTCGATTTTATTTTTGAATCGGGCATATTTTGACATCAAATGTAGATATACAGGGTGTCGCAAGAAAGTTTGACAGGAAAAATATTTTTTTCTTAAATGGAACCCACTGTATATTTTTGCATTTTTGGATTCTCCCGAAAATTCTGGACATGTTTTATGTATAATGTCATATACCTATCTTCGACTGTTAACGAAATAATTACGTTTAAATAATAATTATAACACTTTATTGCAACACAAATTGATTAATTATATTCCACATTTTTGAAATTTATTTTATCAAATGCTGGAAGTGGCCGCCATTAACAGCATCTCAAATCAGCATGAACCATTTATAACCAGTCATTTCAATTACCTATACACCTCTGTTTGTGAATATTTGACATAGACTTCAAATAAGTGTCAATTATTTAAAAGTTTCAACTGTATTGGTAATTGAAAATAATTACAATGCGTTTAACTGAGACTCAGAGAATCGAAATATTAATTATGCTTGGCTGTGGTGAGAAACGAAGTTCGAATTATGTTCAGCAATAAATATCCGAACAGAGAACCTGTAAGTCAGTCTACAATCAGTAGAATTGAGGCTAAGTGGAGAGAGACTGGAACTGTTAAGGATATTGGCAGACCAGGAAGGGCCGCGTTCCTAATGATAAAAACTGGATATCTGGTTTCATTACATGAAAATGAACCTCTCAAGTACTCAGCTCGCTTTGGATAATACGCTTCATAGATCGACTGTAACAAAATTTTTAAAAGAAGGAGAAGTGGCACCCTTATAAAATGCAATTACTTCAAGAGCTACTAGAAGATGATCCAGATCTTGAAACGAGTTTTGTGAGACCATGACCGAGAGAACTGATAATAACCCTAGACTAGTGAAACAGATATGCTTTTCAGACGAGGCAACTTTTGTTTAATGGACAAGTAAAATAGGCATAATTTTAGGTACTGGGCACCTGAAAATCCACACTGGTTTAGGGAAAGTCATTCTCAGAATTATGAAAAGGTGAATGTATGGGCAGGGATTATTAATAACAGAGTAATTGGACCATACTTCTTTGAAGGAACTTTAACGGGACAGCGTTATCATGACTTTTTAGTAGACGACTTGATTCCAGCACTGGCGACACTGTATCCTGATGTATTGTTAGAAGATTCCTAGATGATGTTTTTCCAAATCGGTGGATAGGCAGACGTGGATCAATAGAGTGGCCACCTAGATCACCCGACCTTAATCCATTGGACTACTTTCTTTGGGGTTATGTCAAAAATGAAGTGTACAAAGATAATCCACACACGCTTGATATCCTCAAAGATCGCATTCGTAATGCAATATTTCTCCAGACACAGTTGAAAATGTACAGCAAGAATTTATAAGTCTCTGCACGGTTTACCACGTGCAAATTTATTTATTTTTGTGGGGCAATAATTTTATATAATACTTACAAATTTTTTTTTTTTGACTGGGATGCTCCGACCGATGAGACCTCTCTCAAGAGTAAGTTCAGTTATATTTTTGGTTATCAAACATATACAAATAAAAGCCTTTTTGTATTTTAATTTCTTATTCTACTTATATTAATCAATAAGGCAATTAGTTTACAATTAACAATAGGTGTATATTAATTCCTTTTATAAACTACTCTCCTAAATTCAATATATAGATAACTGACTTTTTATCTCTGTTAAAATAAATAATCATATATTTCATAGTATTTTTCAATTTTACTCAAAATTAAATAGTAAATTCCTCTATTTGTTATGAGTCAGTTATTTATAAATTTTTTTATAATAAAATCTCAAAATTATTATTATTCAACATGAAACTTATTTACTTTTAATTAATTTCTTAAATTAAAATAAAAAGTCTCTTTTTTTACTACGGATCTGGCTATTCACTCTAGCGGCTTACTTTGTTACTATTTGAGATTTTTTAACCCTAAATACTAAACTGATTGTTTACCTTTGTGTTCGGCTTTGCAATAATGTTTTATATGAGCACCGTGGTACTCATCAAAGGATATTATTTGTTTGTAATTACATTCAACGAAATTATCCTCATCAAGGCTTATTTGAAGTGTCTCAATCCATTAATACTTGCTTTGTGCTGCATGTGCTCTGTGTTGGTGTATTACCATCCGATGTCCCATGGAGTTGGTTTTTGTTGACTTGTGGCTTATTGTCCCAGAGAAATTCTTTATTTCAAGGTAAATTTATTCGTATTACACTATTACTTCGTTTTAATATATTTGTCTATGGGGAAAATTTGTTTACAGATAATAAACACAAGTTTACTAATTATAAATCTCCAGGTCTTACTTTGGGGATGACATCATGGCCGTATTTTTCAATTGTTTCTTGGACCTGGAGTGGCGTGGTTTAATTTAGCAACTAAATTCGAAAAAAGCCCTGTTTTGAGGGTATCCGCTATTTATACCTCCCAAAACAAAGAAAAAATTTACGTCACGATGACGCTAAAAACAGCCCTTTTTGCTTATTTTGACAAATAAAAATGGCTTCCTATATTTATGAATTTTAATAAATTTTACTTTGATATTATTTTATTCTTTTTGTTTATATTTAAGCAATCCTTATCCCACTTATATTATTGGAAATTTTATTCCCCTTTTATTTATGTATGGTATAATTTCTCTAGCACAAGCCTTTTCCGTAATTTATAGTTAATTTGACCCATGTCATGACATGACCTTTCAAAATTTAGTAAATTATTAATTTTCAATTAAGCCTTTGATCGGATTTGATAAAAACTTACTAACATTACCTTTATCCTAATTTTATACAACTTTAACAATTAACATTATTGGTTAAACTCCCTATTTAACTATAGAATATGAGGTTATTGACCTCTCAATGTTTATGTCTACCTTATTCTAACTTTGTCTATAATTTTAAGTATTTCTATTGTCTTTATTGTTCGAAATTCTTTCACTTACTTAAAGAGTGTTCTTTGTTTTATAGTTTTTGTCCATTTTGTTAGATTAATATTTGTCGCCGTTTCTTATTTGCACTATGCATCCTAAGCGTCACTTCCACTTTTATCACTGTTTTTATATCGTCTTTCTTTTTTGGTTTATTTTCCCATCGGTTTGGATTGTTTACAAATTAAAATCTAGTTCCTAACATTTCCTATACTAATATTTATATTTATAAGTCCAGTATGTCATTGTTTGACAAAAATCAATCAAATTAGGATTTTGTCCCTTTCTTTATATTTGACCCTAACATTTTACTTGGTCTTGCATATATCCTGTGTACTATCTTTTATTTTGGTATAATAAGTTAGTCTGATTATTATCACAAAGATTTTTATCTTTTTAAGTTTTCTATACCAATAAGTTGGTATTCTACGAACCAGCTCGATATGAGATTTCATGTTTCTTTAAAATCTAAAAGTATTTGTATTTCTATCTGTTTCTTTTTACTCCTCATTACTTTATTTAGTATTACTGATGATTTTACTAACTTATCTATCATTTATAATCCCTTTTGGGTCTTTCAATAATTAATTTTCTTAATATTTTCCCCTTTATACTTGGTATCCCATTTTACATTTAAGTTATACTACTTATAACCCATATCTCTTCAATATATATATATATATATATATATATATATATATATATATATATATATATATATATATATATATATATATATATATATATATATATATATATATATATATATATATATACAGGGTGATTCCTAAATTAACGCTTTTTTTTAACTGTATAAAGAACTCATTAAAATAAACAACTTTTTTAAATAACTTTTTTAAAAATACTAAAAAATAAGGAAGTTACATTCATTTATTGTGGCGAACACGATCCTGTCTTAAGTAAGTTGTCACCTCTTAAGAAGCCTTTGGGCTGTGGTGCACGTTGAACGTGATTTTCCCGCAATGTTTTCCACACTTTTTTTTATTTAAACCGACCTGACTTGCAAGGACCCGAGTACTTGGGTCCAGAATAAGTCTGCAAGGGAAACCGTCGCGTCGCGCGTTAAATCTCGAAGCAACGTTTGCAGATTAACGACACTTTCCATAAATAAAAACACATCCACGTATTTATTGTTTTTAAATTGTGCCATTTTTGCGATTTAACAATGATTTAAAATAAAAATTAATCCTCAAGTCGTCCGATAAGATCAATACGACTGACTCACTGCTAATAAACAACACAAAAAACAAGCGTAAATAAGAAATAAACTATCTATTTTTGTTCAGGCCGGCACTAGCCACACTTTTAAATAAATTTATGTAGCTTTGTTATTTTTAGGTTTTTAAAAAAATGTTATTTAAAAAAGTTGCTTATTTTAAAGAGTTTTATACACAGTTAAAAAAAAAAAATTAACAGTCACCCTTTTTTTTTTTTTTTTTTTTTTTTTTTTTTTTATATATATATATATATATATATATATATATATATAAATATATATATATATATATATATATATATATATATATATATATATATATATATATATATATATATATATATATATAAAAATATATATAAATACAGGGTCTTATTAAGTCTGTAAACCACGTGACCAAAAAAGTTGCGGGGTTTCCCATTCAGAGGTTGCACAAAATTTAATAAAAAAATCCTAGAAATATATTGGCGCCGTGCATTTTAAAATCGATTTTTTAAAAGTCAAAAATATTTTTTTTTTTAAGGTTAGAAAATTTACCATTTATCATTTTTAATAATTGTAATTTGAACCCAGTTATTCAGCTTTTTTTATAATTTTTTATGCATTTAGTTTAAGTCTCTTGTTTTTCAATAATTTAGTTTGCTAGATTTGGGTAGAAAAAATGTTAGTCAAGGAAACGAACATGCACGAGGTATTTTTGTATAAAATGGGTTTGAATGCGGTTTTTATTTGATTCGTATCGCGTCTACAAACTTTAAAACAAATTGAATTATTGGAATAGAAAAAATTTATTTCTGCATTAAAAAAAAGCATTTTAAGGTTTAAAATTAGGTATTGATAACGGGTAAATATGGAAAAGAGAATTTGCTGGGGGGTTTTTAAAGGGGGCTGACATGGAATA
>JAHBCN010001491.1:0-116197 GCA_019359885.1 Listronotus oregonensis
ATATAAAATGTTATTTTAGGAGTGTTAAACGGGTGACAACTTTTAATGTTAAAACACTGCAACCAATTTATACCAAATATCCAATTATACTGAGAAGAAAAAAGGAAAAAAAAACTGGCAACAGGCAAAGAAAATACAGCAATTGTTTGTTACACTAAAAAGCAATTATTTTATTTTTATTGTAGAAATATTCGTATCTCCTCGTAGTTTTATTTTTCCTATTTGGCGCAAAATGCGTATCTCCTAATGTTAACAAATATCGATTTTAATTGGATATTTTTAATTTTTTTTTTACCTCATAATAAGGAATAATAAATAATAGACTTACCTCTCACAATTCTCTAAAAAACGTACACAAATTTAAGCCAAATCCAAGGATTTTTAGGAGAAAATTAAGAACAACACGTTGTTTAAGTCAAATAATCCCACGACGGAACATACGCATTTTGCCCGTCAAAAATTTAAAACGTGGATATAGGCAACTTTCCACCGGCTTTTGTTAAAAAACGGCTAATGCTACGGACTTACGTTTTTTCAGACTATAGATATGCTATTATACTACTAGGTGGGCAATAAAAGTTATTTTGGAAAAATGAGTTACGCATTTTGCGAATTAATTATGGGATATATATATATATATATATATATATATATATATATATATATATATATATATATATATATATATATATATATATATATATATATATATATATATATATATATATATATATATAATATATATATATATATATATATATATATATATATATATATATATATATATATATATATATATATTATATATAATTTAAACTTTTGATTAACAATAAAGTATCTACATAATTAAAAATGAAAATATTAAACACGTACTATTATCAGCATTATTACTTCAAAAAACTCTTTATTTATAAAGTTATAGTTATAATAAACGAATCAGTTAATACAGAATATAAAATAAAAGTAATTATCATAAACATCTTAAAATTCTACAACAATAAAAAATGTGTTCAAGGAATATACATAAAAAAGGCAGTAAAAAAAATTTATTGCTATACTTTTTCCACACTTTAATTCTTAAGTAACCACAACTTAATCCGGTGTATACACATAATTGATGTTTTAAACAATGTTCATGTAGATTTTTAAATAAGTCATTTAGATTCTATGCATCGCCCAATATTCGACTAAATTAATTCTCGTCACACAAACAAAATTTTTAATTAAAACGGTAAAACTGCCTTTCAACCAATTTTAACGAAATTATACAAATGAAATCTGAGCTAATTTGGGCAGATTAATTTTGAAAATGAATAATGCGGTTTTTTGGGTCCCAAAAATAAATGGAGAGCTTCGTTTCCCAGCAATAGTAACTGAGTGTGGATTCGATGTCCTAGTAAGTTTTCTAATCACTTTTTTATCCCAAAAGGGAAACACATAAAATATATTTTGATCCAAAAATACGTCAAATCTCTTTCTGTACCCATTAAAAAAACATCGGCTAAATAAAAAAACAGTTTTTGCGTAATTAGAATTACGATGAATTACGATTTACGTCTAATCCTTTGAATTTGTCGTCAGACTAAAACGCTTTGTAACACAAGGTCTGCTAAGTTTCAATATTAGTTTTGCTTGCTCCGTTCATTTATTTAACTCAAAGCAAAACAAAAAATCCATAGTGTTTTTTATGCCGATAATATAAATTAGGTCAATGTCAATTATATATTCCACATAATATATGTGGAAAAAATTAAGGTACGGTGTGTGTTGGTTTTCCATATACAGGAGCCCAACAAAATTTTTATAAAATGTGGAAAATTTTACTTTTGAACTTGTCTAGGACCAATCTTTTACAGGTCAAAATTTCCGACAATTTCCTGCCGTTTTCCCAAAATGGAAATAATCTGAAGGTAATTTGGGGTAAAAAGTGGTCCTAAGGTTATTTTTCCCAAGAGGTTAAAAGAACATCTAAAGAGATTGGGATACTTGTGGAAAACTTGTCCACATTTTGTCCACATTTATTCATCAAGAGTACTTTTTTCCAACCCTATATTACTCTTTCTCTTTTTTCTCACACAGAAATTTATATTTTAAAAAAACCCTAATAAACCCACACGGCTAAGCTACCTGTTGGCTTGTGCATCCATCAGAGAAGTTGATTTTTTAAGAAAACTATGTGCCAAACTAGGTACTTGTACTTTAGAAATATTACCTGTCTCAAAAGCACACTTTTCTGAAGTTTGAGAGTCAAAATTACCTGCGGGCAAATTTTTTCGGATAACTGGGGTAGATATTCTAGAAATTTGACGCGCCGTTAAAATATTACATGTTTGGATAAAAAAAACTTTAGAAATTCGTAGAAATTTTAGGTTAGAAAAAAAAAATTTTATTTAAATTTTTTAAAATAATCCATCACCAAATATCGCCGGAGTCTTATTTAAAATATATATTTCCGTAATATTTTTTTTTAACATAAATAACTCCATAATGTGAAAACTTTTGGTATAAAATTTTCTTTCGTTTCAGTGTAAAAAAATGGCCGTTGCCGATGATTTTATTATCAATCTGTATCAAATATTCAAGGTCTATTTTCCTGCTATTTTCATCATTTTAATATTGAAGCAAAAAAAAAGGTTGAAATTTCTTTTGAATCTAACCTTGAAAGCCGATTTGTGAGATTTTTACCCTAGGGTTGCGTTCGAAAATTTTAATTTTTACCCAAGGGCGAGAGTAAGTATATAGTCACGTGGTCAAGAGAGCGTATTTTATCTTGGGTGTTTTCGAACGCAATGGTAAAATTATAACCTCATATTGTGTTGTGTTTTATTTATTATTATCAAACTACAGAAAAGTTTAGATTCTCCCTCCGTGTTTACTAGTTTCTTTTTTTTTGACCAAAGATGGATGATAAAAAAAGAACGTTATATCTGCTATTGTACAAGGTACGATGTTTGGAAGAAGGGACTTGGTTTCTTCAATTTGTTTGAGGACAAAGTTTACCAAGCGGTAGAGTTGGTTAAGAAAGAGTGCACGCTGGGTATAGCACCTCGGATATTTTTGAACGAGTAGGGAAAGTCAACCGGAGTATATACACCGTCATTTTCGAACCGGTTGTACCGGTGGGGACTCCAGAGTAATTTCTGAACGCGCTCCAGAAGTTAAAATATTTATCGTCATCTGGTGTTGTTAAAACCCAAAATAAGGCTTGTTTGTTTTTTCACGTCAGAAGTCTGAAAAAGTCTAGAATTTTGTACCACGGACTAAAATGTAAACACTTTTATTAGCGATCACGCGCCTGTAAAATTTAAAAAAAAAGGGATAAAAATTAATAAAAGATTAATCGGACATAAAAAAACGAACACGCCTCAAAACTGGGCTATTCTGGGGGTGCTGACAAATGACAGCTGTGAAAGTTTTAAGATTTTTCAAAACAAAACTGGATGTTCCCTGGTTTTAAGTTGTAAAAAGGAGCGATTATTTTATTTTATTTATTTATTTATTTTGTGGGGCATAATGGACTATTTTAAAATAGTGGCAGTCCAAAAAAAGAAAACAATAGAGAAAAGTTACGTTCCCCACAAGTGGGAAATAGAAAACACACTTTTTTGGCCTCAAGCTAATTTAACCAAATTAGGGCGGACCCCGGGAAGCAAACCGGAATCTGACTGGAAACAATAAAGGCAAAAGTTAAAAAATCAAACATAATTGGCTTGGAAGAAGCTGAGTTATGGGAGCAGCAGTTTGTGGAAGAAGGGACGGACACAGAGGGGAGCCATAAAAGCGGATACACCGATGTCACATCTACCAATAATCATATTTTACTAGCTACAGATTATTATTAGCTTAATACAACCCTATATATTTAACTTTAACAATATTATTTGGTTTCTTCCCCATGGAGCAAAAGTTTCGACACTAATCGGGGGCTTTTCACTGAATCAAAAGGGTAATAATAACCTAGCTGTACAAATCTGAATGAGTAAAAAGCCCTCATGTACAATAGAGGCTTAAGCCCTAATTCAGTTGAGTTCTAGGGGTTCATGAAACTGCCCATTGTCTTTTTGCATCCGCTTGACAGCAATGTATTTTAAATAGGCAGGTTCACATACCTACCAGTAGAATTTAAATAAATCAAGGCTTCAGCCACCCTTGCAGTCTCGACTGCAGTAGTTTCCCCACGATACATGATCCAAATAATTACATTACTTATTATTACAGAGTTTTGTTGTTGCAATCCGTAACTTTGGGGATATTGTTTTAGTGAAAACATTCTCGAAGCTTTGTCTTTCTGCATCTGTTGGTTTAAATAAAGCAGCAATAAGTTAAAATTAATGCATAATGATGCGTTTGATGCCATTGATGTCAACCAGGTCAAAACACCAATAGGTTTAGAAGACCAGTCTGAATACTTAAATATTTAAAGGAAACACCGATAGTTTTGTATGAGACTAATACAACTTTACCAGTTTCCATGTTGCCACCGAGGTTGCCACTAATAATGATGTTTTTATTTTGGATCAAGTTTCAAAGATTGGAGCAGACACAATTATTGCAAAGCCTCAACCTCAAACTGATGCCCAAAGAGAGACAGCTGGACTTTGATTCAGGTAGAATAGTTATATTTTTTATCAAATAATTTATTTTTAAAAGTTTTTTACGAGGGGAGAATTCACTTTGGCAGTAAATGTACAAAATGGTGCCGTTATTTGTTATTATTATTTATTTTATATATGGCATTGTTATACCCAGGGTTATATACCTATGAGCATTACTCTGGCATTAAAATTCATTGCTGAAATTTTTTTTAAATATTAGGGGATATATACACATGGTGATTGATGACCGATGGCACCTTTTGATGTTTTATATGGAAAACCAGACATAAGATTTTTTTTGAAAATTTGTATAATTGGATTGACATTGCTCAGGCTAAAATATTTTCAACCGAGATGTTGCCGCTTTTATTGAAAAGGAACACTTTGATTTTTTTAATGCAGCACCCTTTTTTATTTTCAAATTTTTATATTCTAGGTAAAATTCTAAGAATTTTGACTATTTATGTTCCTGTTCCAAAAAATTTATAGTTTGGGAATTTTTAAACAATTGAAAATTAGAGTTTTTGAACTTTGACAATTTATAAGCAAAAACAGTTAAAGACAGACCAAAATGACTTTTACACTCGTTGTAACTTTTTAAGAGGTATCTAATGGTAACAAAAAAATGAAGGTTAATTTAAATTTTAAATTCACCTTAACCTTCAATGCACCTTTACTTTTTATTACCATCAGATGGCTCTTAAAAAGTTAGGAATGTAAAAGTCATTTTGCCCCATTTCAACTGTTTTTGCTCAGTAAATCTTCAAAGTTCAAAAGTTCTGATTTTCATTTGTATTTTAGATTGATAGAGAATATCCGTTAACCAAGTATGCAAATTTTTAGGAAAATTTAGTAATCCCATTTTCCACGTGTAAGATACCATCAGTCATTAATCACCCGATGTACAAAAAAAGGTTAGTGAAATCCCCTCTTGGGTTTTTTATATTAAATTATTATTATTATTTTTAAAATATGTTTATTAAATTATAGGATAATTTTTCAAAATTTGCAACTTTTATGGTGATTTTTATCCAAAAAGTAAATCTGTTCTAAAAGGCCAGTTATACAATCTTGGTTTTTACCTTGTTCAGTTGAACTTTTTCTTTTCTTGAATTTGGGGTCCATTTAAAAAAACATTGCCATCAAATTTTGATGCATTACCACAGGAATATGTATTTTAAAAAAGGTATTTAAGTGAACGAAGCCTTAAGCTGCCCTTTTTTACAAGTGGGCCTGTTCGTCAACTTACAAAATATTGTGCAGGTCAGTTTAAATTTTATTAAAATGTAATTTTGTATTGTTTTAGGCACTTCAAGAAGTAATTTTATTTTTTTCAAGTGATTTGACAGACAAAATGATTTTCACCATAAATTGGATAAAATTTTAGAGAATCAAAAAAACTCTTACTGAAATGGGGAAAGAAACAGATGATACATCAGGTGGCATCTTCAGATAAATTATATGCAGTCTTGCAACAAATGAACCTAAACAAGAAGGACATTGAACTATCTCAGTCAAAAAAAGCACAGGATGAAGCTTTCTTTCAGAAATTTCAATTTCCATTAAAAACCGTTGAGGAAGTGTACGCTTTCAACAAAGAGTTAATAAATAACCCCAGACTACCGACGGGTTTCTAGTAAGTTTTTTCTACATTATTAAAATAATATGGTAATTTAATTTTTTTACAGTAAACATTTTACCGAGCATTTTACCATTTAAAAATTAATAAGGATACTAGAAACAGGGCGCAGTATTATTATTTGTTCTATTTTTTTTTTAGTTGAAATCTTTCACCCAGTGGGGGGTACAGATGGAAATGAAGAAGGTAAAATTATTGGGAAGAAACTTAGGGCAATAATATTTTCTGAACATGTACTGACATGTTTTTCTTGGACTGGAATGTCTCGAACATCAGGTTTAATGAAAAAGAAGCCTTCCAAATCTGCGAAGGAATTCTAAGTTTTTTTTTAGATTTGCTTAAACTTAGATAATGGGGTGGTGCTCAACAAAGAATGAAAAGTTTTTTTAATATAACACATTAAAACATGCAAAACAACTAGAAATTGCTGTTGAAAAAAAAAAAAGAAAGCGGAAGAAAGATGCAAAGAAAAACCTAATGAAAAAATTTTAAAAAAAACAAATAATACCAACGTTGGAGATTCGAGCTTAGGAATTATAGAAAACATTCCTGAGAAAAATGCTTCAGATGCTTCGAAGGGGGGCAAACAATAAATATTAAACATAACATATTAGTTACAAATTTTCTGCAATATTAGCAAATATTAATTTTTTTCTATTTTTATACAGGGCCTATAGAAGAAAATTTTAT
Source organism: Listronotus oregonensis (assembly GCA_019359885.1). Lineage (NCBI taxonomy): Eukaryota > Metazoa > Arthropoda > Insecta > Coleoptera > Curculionidae > Listronotus > Listronotus oregonensis. Next base: position 6,925 of record JAHBCN010001491.1, read on the forward strand.
TTAGTTCTTAATAAATGAGTTATATATTGGGGAATGCCTTTTTTAGTTTTCAACTTTTTAAACTGTTTTTAATTAGTATCTTATATAAGTTTTGATAGGTATACCTACACTGTTGGACAAAAGTGGAGAAATTTAAATTTGGGTTTTTTTTTTTTCAAAAATACTTATGATATATTTTCACTAAATTAATAATTTTGGAAAACCCCTTATTCTTAATAACTTCCTGAAGTCTGTTTGGTATTGACTCTAATAACTTATTTTTAAAATCTGGTGAAATTTTTTTTCCAAGCTTCATTCAGAATCCGTATTAAATCTTGCCTATTGTGTATTTGATGTTTCCTAACCTTGCGATCCAAGTGCTCCCCCCCCAAGGTTTTAATAATATTTAAAAATTGGGGTTTGTGGGGAAAAACCATTACAGTGATTTTTTCCTTTTGAAACCAAACCCACAACTCTACATTTGTGTTTCGGATCGTTATCTTGTAGAAAGACCCTAACCGGGGGAAAATTTTTTTCTGCATATGGCCCCAAATTTGGGGTTTTTTAGGGGGTTTAAGTACCCAAATTTTGGGCCATAATTCCATCAATAACAAACAGTGTTCCTGTACCATACCCTGAAACACAACCCCAAACCATGACCGACCCCGCCTCCATGTTTCACCGTTGATCTAGTGTACTTAAAGATCATATCGTTTTTTCCCAAAAGGGGGATGGGGCCCCAAAGCATGCCATCTGAACCAAATAAATTAAACTTGCTTTCGTCAGAAAACAACACTTTTTTCCATGTTGTTACGCTCCAGTGTAAATATTTTTTGGGGAAAATTTCCCAAACTGACCCCCTTGGGGGTTTCACTTTGGGGAAACATTTTTTTTAGCAGATCTTCTACTAAAAAAAACCCGCATCTATTAATCTTCCTGTACAGTTTTATAGCTGATTGTCACATCTCCCAGCTCCTTTAAAATTGAGGCCGCCGATTTTCCCGGATCCTTTTTGGGGAATCCATTTAATGCGTTGATCCAATTTTTTTTCAGTTTTCCTGGGACGTCCCGACTTTTTAAGATTTGAGGTTCCAGAATTTTAAATGTATTGTTTTTGAACAATTTTTCTTGTGAACCAGAAGACGCTTCGCAATGTCCACTTGTTTGAAAAAACCCCTTTTGTAAAAATCTAAAAATTTTTTTTTTTAACTGCTCCGACAAATTTATTCCCACGGGGCATTTTATTTTCGGTATATAACCATAAACAAGACAAAAAAAAACTAAATCAAAATAGGAATGAGCCAAAAAATTTTTTGTATTTTTTTGTTTCTCCACTTTTTTTTCCAACAAAAATAAATTTTAATGGGCAAAACAAGTCAAAGATAAGAAATTTTTTTTAAAAACTGTTTTTACCAGTGAGCAAGCATATCTGGTATAAGCTAAGAATAAATTTTTTGATCAATATTCAAAAATTTAATAAGTTTCTCCACTTTTGTCCAACAGTGTATGTACAGGGTCATTGATTTTAAATGGACCCCTCTATAACACATCTAGAGAAAAAACCGATTAATACAAAGTTGTAGATTTAAATTGATTTTTTTTAGGGTGGCTCAAAAAGTAACAGCAGAAAATGTATTTTTTTTTAATGGAACACCCCTTTATGTTTTTACATTTTTAGATTTTTACATAAAATTCTAAGATTTGATCTAAGTATAATTGAATATCGAAATTTTTGAAGTTTGACAATTTACTGAGCAAAACTGTGAAAATAGAAAATTTATTTCATTTTTTATCTTAACTTTTAAGGCTATCTAACGGTAATGAAAAGTGAAGGTGAATTGAAGGTTAAAGAAGGTGTATTTTAATTCACCTTCACTGTTTGTTGCCATTTGCTAGCTCTTAGAAAGTTAAGATATGAAAGGAAAACATTTTTATAACTCCAAACTATTAACATTAGGCATATAACAACATGCATACTCAGAATGCTTAGAATTTTATGTAGAATCTAAAAATGTTAAAATGTACATCAGGGTGTTCTATTAAAAAAAATATATTTTTTGCTGTCACTTTTTTTCAAACACCCTCTATAAATAATTATGCAATTTAAAAAAAAATCAATTTAAACTCTACAACTTTTGTATAAACAGTTTTTCTCAAAGATGTGTATTAAACGAGATAGAGGGGGGTCCATTTATAATCAATGCATGACCTTGTACTTTTATTGGTGTTTAATACCAATTAAAAAAAATTAAGCAGACGCAATTAATTTATCTTTTGGTAGCAAATATGTAAATAATAAAATTAACATTTTTCTATTTTTATATAAAATTATTATTACCAGATATGTTCCTTTTAGTTTGTAAAACTCAATAGGTACTATTTATTAGTATTTAATAAAAAAAATTGTAATAAACTTTTATGGAACATAATTTTCAATAAAGCGTTTATTAAAATTATGGGTTATTATTAATTAAACCTTTTAAGGTCGGCTTCTCAATGTGGGGTTGGGTCAACTTAACCCTGTGTTAAAAGACTAACCAATCTGATGCTAATTTAACCAAGGTTAAAGTAACTCAACCCTGTAATGAGAAAGGGGCCCTTAATGCAGTTTTTAATGTTTCAGTGCCCGCAATACAGGTATAATTGAAAATATTCAGGCGTCAACCATATGAGAAATAAAACTAACATAAAATAAAGTGTAATTATTTATTTTTTAAATATACATGGAATGAAATTACATTAATAAAATATTAACCAGCCAAGCAAACCTTCAATCATAATTTAGATTTTAATGTCTTTGTAATGGTATAAAGGGTGTCACAAAAAAGTGATACACCACTATTGCTAGGGTATCACCTATTTCTGACACCTGACACAGTGTTAAAGAGACCAAATTTAATATACTAGTTTTTAGATAAAATGGGAATAATTTTAAAACAAAATCAGAATGGGGCTGCAGGGCCCCATCCTGACTTTTGTTTTAATGCATGAAAGGTCTTACACTGTTTATCAGATATATTTTAATAATTCTACTTACAGAATGTTATTATTCAATTTAGCTTTTATTTATAATTAATAACTATAACTAAAGTTAATAAAAACAAATTGTTAGATAAAAGCAATTGACAAACCTTTTTTTAAATTTATAAACTGAACTATGAAATATGTACATGTAAGGTATGAAGCAATGGCATAAAAACAAATTCATTTTGACTATATTGTAATAAGAATAGTTTGCACCTTATCTGATTTATGGAAAACAATTCAGGGGGCTCAGTATAAAATTTACATTCAGTGAGCTGTTCTTCTGTCAAGTGTCTTTCTGGTTCAGTGTTTGTAGCAAATATACCAAGCTTTGAAGAGGCAAAAGGCTTCGCAAAAAAGTCATGTATGTTTTTAATTTTTCTGCCGTATATATGTATTTTGTTCTCGATTTTAAGTTGCGTTTAACATTAACACACACTCATTGTCTCTGGTCATAAAATATTTATTTTTTTCATCGGCACGCAAGATGAAATTACTGGATATGTGTACATCCCTATAGGTACCTTTACAAAGAGGATTTTTATGGTCGTCACCTAATTTAGTATCCACATGAGTTCTGGATTCCTGAGGAGTATGTAAATTTGGTTGGGATTGTTCCATTACTCTCTTAGCAATCTGACTTAATGGTAATTTTCCATGACGTACCAAAGCTTTTAAATGTCCCAAAGAATTTTCAAAGGGATAAGAACTGATTATGGGTAGAGGGCCAAATTTTTTACATCGTCAATCACATGGCTTAAATTATGGACATTAGAACTTATTGAGTCAATGCCATAAATTTCAATGAATTTTTCAATATAATCCTCTATCAAGGTTTTTGCAATATCTATATATTTCATGTATTCCTTACATGAAAGAATAGTAACTGCACAACTAAGCATCAGAAAATGTTCATAGCTTCTACTGACAAGAAATCTTTTAATACAACTATTCCCAAGTATAACAAAAATACCCTGTATTCAGATCCCTTCCAAAATTTTAAATTTTTTAATGACCTTATTGCACGTTTTATGTCCATTGGCTTATATTTGTTAGAATTTTCTAGCATCAACGACATAAGATCTGCTTGAGTTCGGGATAGCTTAGTGCGAAAATTGTAACTTCCTTCCCTCCATCCATAAAGGCATCGACGCATTATTCCTGTAAAATGCAAACAAACGTAACGTTATAGTATATAGGCATGTGTATAAAATCATTAAAGCATCCTACAACATCCTCGCCTAGATTTACCTAAACTATACCTAAATAACTTACCCAAATCAAGAAGGTGTAAGGAATCTGCTACAACAAAATCCTCTACTATATCCATAGGTAGTCTGCTTAGTGGAGTATCTTCTTTATGATGATCTTCATCAGTTTTGTTTCGAAAACTCTCATTGGTTCGTAGTGGACAATGGATTCGAGGATAACTCATATGACGTCCCTTCGAATCCCATTCGCCCACAACTGTACATTTTATGCAGCTTCCATATTCTGCATTACAAGCAGGTGTACCTAAAAAGTGTTAAAAATATTATTTTAAATTATCTAAACTAAAAGTTGTATAGATATTATAAAAGTTTGATTGTTATCCTTCCTACACTAGTTTTCCCTGGGTAAGGATACAAGGACTTAAATGCACACTTACCCAAAACAAAGCTTCTAGCTTGTGTATCACAGACAAAACACATAATTTTTACTTCTATTTTTAAATCTTTATTTACATTTAATCCAGTGCTAACCAATTGACACAATTCTTCAACAAATCTTGTAAAATATAAATCAAGAGGTGGTTTACTGTCACCATAGTAAATCGCTATTACCATAGGAGTAATAGAACGAAGTTCATGGATAAGGAATGATATTGGCCAAAATTGATGATTACTGCTATTAAATGGTGACATTCCATCAACATTAAATATTAATGAGAATGTTGTGGGGTACTCAGTGTTCATGCTGGAGCGAGTGTTAAATATAACATTTCTTAAATTGTGTTCCACACCTAAGTACCAAAATTTACCTTTTCCCATATCTATAATTTCTACAGATGGTGGAGTTTTCAAAAGAGTCCTACCATCTTTAGGAAGTTCTTCCCTACCGTGAGCACGTTCTATTTCTAACAAATCAGATAATGCAGTAAGTGTTATTTTATGAGTCAACGCCCATGTCTTGAGATTATTTACAAAGGAGAGGTTGCTTTCCAATTTTTTATTGTTTTCAATTTGATCTTCATCTTCATCAAAAGCTTCATCATCCTCTACTTCATCTAAGTGAATTGGCTCCTCTGGATTAACCAAACAAGAGTCAACAGTATCTAATGCTATATCTGTAAATGTGGCATCATCTTCACAAATATTTTCAGCAGCACTTGATGATGTTGCTGGAAATAATGAACTTGATGTTGATGGCACTTTTAAAATATTCAATGCATTCTCAGGTGTATTAGCATTTATTGATAGATTTTTTACTATTCTATGATATTGTGAGGAATACCTATAGGGCCTAATTTTGCTTCGACTTTTTGCCTTTTGCTTTGGCATATTTCTTTGCTTCAGCTCTCAAAACACTTTGACTAACAGCCGTAACGAACATACACTGCAAAGCACAGAACACTCCAAAAAATACCACAAAAAATCACACAGAATAACTACTGTAATTTAAAGGAAAATCTGAAAAATCGCTTAAAATATCGAAGATGCAACCACCTAGTCAGCTGGTCGTTAGTGCAGCCACAGCTTTGACTGTAATATGGAACATTTAGTTTATGTTTTCGGTTTTAAAAGTAGGTACACTAGAATATTTTACCTCCAAGGAAGTTTTATTAGTAATTACTAACCAGTAGTAAACGTATTTTTCTTAGAGGTTTTGAAAATATGAATATTTTTCTTCGAAGTTATTCAAATGGTTTAGATCTGGTTCAAATTTTAACTAAAATAAACCCACTCTTGAACCAGGGGCGGTCATAAGGGGCCATGGGGGCCATGGCCCCCTTTCATGCCACATCCTTTGTAATTAAATTAGAATTTTAATAATTTTAGCAAAGTTATAGTCGAACACATTTATAATCTTGCGATAAAAAAAGTTAGTGGCAACGTCGCGTCGCATCGGAATTTAGCATCACCGTTTTTCGATAAACGCGCAAGCCGTGGTGTGGTCGCCGCGATCGAGTCGAGTTTTTTAATTTTTTTTACCTTAACACACCTAATTGCAAATATGGGCATTTAATGATGATATGGCCCCCTCGGAAAGTTGATATGACCGCCCCTGTCTTGAACAAGGATTTAAAAAGGCAAAACTTTTTAAGGTTTCGCCCTAATTTAACCCTAGACCATGAGGGCCAATTTTAGGTTCAAAGTTCCATGTTTTGACCTGTTAAAAATCCTTCTATGTTAAGGGAAAAATTATAGGTTAAATTGAAGACATTTAGTATTGTTTTTTGCTAAAATTTGACTTTTACCTGGGGAACATTTTTTGGAGTAATTATGTGCTAGTTTGAACCAAGGAAAATAGGCAGTAAAGTCATATTACCTCATAGACATAAACTTTCAATTAAATGTTCACATTTTTACCAATTTTTAAAACTTCTTGAAATTAATGTATTTGAGGACATTTTTTAGGGCAAAAAGAAGTACATTTTTCCAAAATTAGAAAAATGTTCCACAGTGCTGGTTTACTTGACTAGAAATGTTTGTTGGGAGTGTTAATTAATTATGCCTACTGACCAAAACTTTTAAATAATTATTTACCACATTCAAACCTTATTTTCAGATTTCGGTGTCTATATTTCTGACACTTTTAAAGATGCAATATTAAATGTAATATTTTTGAAGGCTCTTTTTTTAATGGTGATGCCATATACAGTATACAGGATGTTTGATTTAAAAAATCATACCCCTTCTCGTATCTTGTATATCTTAGATAATAAAAATCTGATAACAGATTCGAAATTAAAAGAATTAGCCCAAAAAAGTGATACCTAATTTATTTTGTGCGATAAAAATTAAACAAGTTCAGAGGGTGTAAACTTATAACTTGACACCCAGGCGTACATATAGCCTATTTGTTTTAGTTTAAATTTAATATTTTTTTTTCTAGCAAAAAAAAATAATTTTAAAGCTTTTCATTAAAAAGATGTTAGTTTACTTGCAATGAAATTACGATGGTCAATAAATAATTTTTGATTTTTATTTGTTATTATTATAATTATATTATATATTAAATTTAGGCTAAGTATCCATTTTAAAAACACAATTATTATGTTTTGAAATACCACATTTTTATTTTACTTAAAGAATACAAAATCAAGAATCAAAAAAATTTAAAATCTTTAATTATATAAAAAGAAACAGCTACATTTTAGTTTAAATAGTGAAATAAGTAAGCTGTGTGTATAAAGATTTTTTTTTGTTCCACAGTTATGTATGCCACAGCTCTCTATTTAGATTTTTTTATTGCACACATCCCGTTTTCAAAACTCTTTGGTACACACACACATATATATATATATATATATATATATATATATATATATATATATATATATATATATATATATATATATATATATATATATATATATATATATATATATATATATATATATATATATAATAATATATATATATATATATATATATATATATATATATATATATATATATATATATATATATATATATATATATATATATTATATATTACCATAAAATTCCTGATAACCCATATTTTTATATTTTAACGAGATAAATCTGGCAATACTGTATACCGGTCATTGCTTGAAGAAAATATTTTTCTTTTCTTCGGTGAGATACATATTATTGACCAACTGTTATCAATTAAAGTATATTAAATGTTTTGCGGTAAAATCTCTATTACCACAAAGATAACGTTTATTTTATTTATACAGGACGGATTGTTTACCAAACGCCTATACATACAGGTTTTTTCAGAAATAAATAGGTGGGTTATCTATTACTATCGCTTTTTTTAAACCAGGTAGTGTTTTAAAAACGCATCAATATGTTTCTTAATAAGGCCTAGCTTATTTTATTTAGCTCATAATTCACTTTACATTAACGTTATATATACAGGGTGCCCTCAATAAAAAAAAATCTTTAAAAATTACTGGTTGAAACCGTTAATTTAGAATTTGTATTAAAATTTTAAATTAATTAATAATATACACGATGCTTCAAAACAAATTTTATTATAATACTGACTACAATGCTGGTTAAATTAGTTAAATCGGATTTTTTTGTGCTAACTATATAACACCGCAGACAAAAAAAAACAACCTTTTTGACATATGCTAAAAAACAAATTAATCTTACAAGAATCGCCTCAATAATATTTTTACATGAATGAATATAAATAACCTTTTTTTATTGGTACCCTATTTTGCTTAATAACAGTGCGCCTGAGCGTGTTTAAATTCAACTTTTGAACACGCGCGTGTGGCATTTTAAAGAAAAAGAAAAATTGTTCTGACATGAGTACTTTATAACGTCAAATAAGATATTACTAATGCGACTACGCCGTCTATTAGTATTTAAAGTCGCGCTCTTTTCTATAAAACAAATATTAATGATTTTTCTTAAATCAAAACCCAAGTAATTTACAAGTATTTTTAAAGCACTTGTCAAGTTATACATGACTGCTTAATTTTAATTTTTTTTTTCGTGTCGTTTGCGAGATATTAAATAATAAAATTTTACTTAAAACCAGAGCTATCACAATTACTTTTAAAAAGTAATTGAATTTCAATTACCAATTACCCGTCTAAGTAGTAGTAAATTACGAATACCAATTACTAACATGTTTGTTAAAAGTAATTCAATTATCAATTCAAACTAAAAGTAATTAAATATTTTAGCAATTACTTTATTTAAATTACCACATATACAGACAGGTCTAGTGTAGTAGAAACATAGGCAGGGAACTGATGAATTTACTACTGTCCGCTTTGATCGATAACCATCCATGATTAACCGAACGAGATCTCAGTTTGTAATATGCTTTCGGACGGGTGTGTTGTATGGTTTAAGGCGCGCTTGAAAATTACGAAAAATAAATTTATGCGGTCTAATCTGTTGAGAAAACAGTTGATACTTAATACCGTTATTTATAAATAGGGAATTAAATATCAACAGCTTTATTTATAAGTTCAATTAATTGCCAAAGCAAAATAAAAAATAAGTTCTCTAAACCCAAAATTCATTTCTAAAATTAAAATAGTACGCAATAAAAAAATAAATAATTATAAACATAAAAAATACTCTAAAAATAAAAATTTTATTTAATTAAATATTCAAACAAACCTCCTTCTTTGCGCAAAGGCAATATCTTCTTAAAAAATGGAAAGTGTCGATTCGATTTTCGGTGAAAACAATCGATCTAAGAAAGTTTTCATCTGTATTGGCCCTTTCCATTATTAATTCGCAAAACTCCATACGTCGAAATTGGTCTTCGGGAAAAATTTCGTGTGTTTTTCAGGCCTTGTAGGATCGGAAACCATTTTTATTAAGGACTCTTTTAACTGTAGTAGGCGATGAATCTGTTACCTCAGCAAGTTGTCTACTGGTCACACTATTCATTAAATGACTCTAAAATTAAGTATTTTTATCCTACCCCAAACATCAACAGATTTTTTCAAGATGCTCTTTCTGGCTGGCCAAAATTCCGGCAGTTTTCTCATAAAGAAAGGTAATTGAATTTTTGGTAGTAATTCAATTATTTATTAATGAATTAATTTCTAAGTAATTTAATTACTTTATGAGTAATTAAGTTACTTTCTAAGTAATTAAATTACTTGGGATTTGGGCAAATCAATTACCAATTACAATTACATTATCTTATTAATTGATAATCCAAATACAATTACCTTTTCCGGAAAGTAACTGAATTAAAGTAATCCAATTACTGAGAAGTAATTGAATACAATGTCTCAATTATTTTAATTTAATTACCTACAGCTCTGCTTAAAGCATTAATTATATTTCATTTACATTAAAAAAAGTAAGAGAAATCTAACCAAAAAAATTCACTGAACCAATAATAAAAACACGTATAAATCATTAATATAAATAGGCCAAAACGGAAGTGTTACTTAAATTTGTAGATTTTAATTCTTTCATTTATAGGTAGCAATTAAAAAGACTATTACTAAAACTTGTGATAAAAAAAGGTATGTGCTAATAACTCGGGACATTACTTTACATAAAAAATAGCATTATGCAAATGAAGTTAAAATTCTTTGACGTATATTTTATATGCACTTAAAAACGTAAGCTATTAACCATAAATAACTCCCACGAGAGATATGACGACTCCAGCATAAAGAGTTAAAGCCCTTTTAAAAACCTAATTGAATAAATTCTATTAAAGTATTAAATTTCCCGACGCACGATGCGTTAATTTATATAAATAAGTTTGTTTATTATTTTCACATTTGTTCTCATGTTCCGTATTAGGTAACATAATAGTATTTATAGCCTTTGCATTTGGTACATTAGTTTTCTTAATAAAAAATAGCTTTAATGAAAAAAGATAACAAATTAAAAACTTGTAGTCTTTTATGTTTTTGTTTTCCTAATATTATTCGTCAAAGACGCTGCAGTTTTCTTTCATTAATACTCCGTTTTCTTGTTTTCTTTGCCAGATCTGTTTATTAAATACATTTCTTGCCATAATTTTTTAATGCATAAAATTCACTGATCGTCCCGAAATAACAAAACCCGTATCTCTAATAATTGTTTTTGCAGGTTCTCCAGGGGAGTCCATACAAAGGGGTAGTTTTTTTTAATCTTGGCATAGGCTTATAGCCTATAAGTATTAACGTACCGTGGGTGTCTTTAGTAAAGTAAGAGGTAGTTTATTAATACAAGACTTGAAGATTTCAAGGTTTTAAAAGACCTCTTCAAATGGACTGTAAAGAGATGTATAAGAAGGACAGATTGCCTACAGCTTCTTGGTAACCAAAAGAAGAAAGCCTTCCTGTAAGACTGGGATCATTAGTAGGGATCGACTGATATGATTTTTTTTTGGCCTATATATCGGCCTTATTTTTTGTTATGGATATTTTTAGTGATGAGCAAAGCAAGACCAAGACCAAGACCGGGCTAGTCTTGGTCTTGGTCTTGGTCTTGCAAGCCTGGTCTTGGTCTTGGTCTTGCAAACCAAAGGAAGGTCTTGGTCTTGGTCTTGGTCTTGGTCTTGCTGCAAGAGTCTTGCAGGTCTTGCTTTTTTTTGGTGGTAATAATTTAAGCTAAGTAATATTGAATAAAATATATTTTTAATACTTAAAAATAAATAGAGATGGAAACTAAATCTTCTGCATTAAAATTATAAAATATGCCAATTTTAACCTTACACGTACGTTTGAATTATTTGATTAAAAAGCGTATTTTAAATGTAGGAGTTTATTTATTTATGCTTAATTTTTAGTTGAATTAAGACACAATCTGTTTTTATACATTTAGTGGCACATAGAAAGATTTTGGTGATAAGAATTATTTAAATTTTCTTGGAAAAAGCATATACAATTAAAAGAAATACAAAATTATGTACTGTGTGAGCAGAAAAATAAAACTTTTTATTTCAACTAGATGTGAAATTTTCGTGAAAATGATTCTAATATATGTTAATATTGGTTTCTGATTAAAAAAAAGTTATTTAAAAATCTCTTCAGTTCATGTGAACTTTTTATCTTTAAATCAGTCAAACATTGCCGTACAAAGTTTGTACAAATACTTTATAAACATCCTGCATAAACAAGGTGGCTCAATACTGTGACAAAGCTCGATATCTCCAAAACCAGTTCGTCATGGTGAAAAACTGAATATGAAAAAATTATAATAAAAGGACGTAAAATGTGATTTTTTTTTCTATTTCAGAATTTTTCAAAGAATCTACTGCCACTCAAGAAAACTCCCTTATTTTTAGCTTTTAACCCAAAATATGAAATTTATGACAAAAAATCCATTAAAAAAATCAGCACCCTGTATATTATGCTGTAAAATTGTTAAACTGTCATATAGAAACAATGTCAACGTGGAATGCTTTTTAAATATAATTTTCGGTTTTGATAAAAATTACGTCATTATTATTCTTTTAGCATTGTTGTGCCTTTTACGTCAAAACCGGAAGTGGTATTCAAAATCCATTTGTATAAAAATTTTTCCTATATGACATGAAAAATATATTTTTTAATAATTTCTCTCTTTTATATTTATATTTTAGTTTTCAGAAGCAATCTTATGGTGTCACTTTTTACAGTGAAGAACAGAAATAATGTTTTTCTGGATTTTGAAAATTTTGGTCCACCCTGTAAATGGTATCACTTAGCTAATTAAAAAAAACATTTGGAATATGAAAGTTATTTTCAGCTTCTATAACTTTTGTACTCCTAGCTTTTCTCTGTCGTGAACGGTTTCGGAGATATCGTGCTTGGTCGAACCATTAAATCACAATCCTATTATTTTTGAAATTGAATTTGAAATGTTATTCATTATTCATAATCGTTGTTAAAGAACTGTATAAAATAACAGTGATTTATTTAATTAGGTATTATGTTATAAAAGAAACCTGTTACTCATTAAATAATTGCCTTTTTTGGCAGTCATTTCTGTATAAAATACCTCTGTTAAATGAATAAAAAAATAATTTAATATTATAATATTTTTAAAAAAGTTGCAGAAGTGCAAGAGTCTTGCAGGTCGGTCTTGGTCTTGCGTAGTCTTGCACCCCTCGGTCTTGGTCTTGGTCTTGGTCTTGCATACCCTGGTCTTGGTCTTGGTCTTGCTGCAAGACCAAAACCAAGACCGCAAGACCAAGACCGGTCTCGCTCATCACTAGATATTTTGCTGCGATTAGCGAAAATTGGTTAATTTTCAAGAAATTAAAAAAAGGACAATACAAATATAGCGTTACCGTTTAACACTGCTTAAAAAACACAGTACAAACTCGATGTTCGGTAAATCCCAGAACTTGGCATCGCTCGGCGGCCATACAATACGTCCACTTGATCAATACAATTAGCCATACGCGATTCATTACAAAATTAACGATTTCAATCATAGATTTATTGGCAAAACCGAGACTTACTCGTATACCCATAATCTATCTACCGGGAGGTGCGTCGCCGAGCATGTACATTTTATAGAAAAAATGTAAGAAATCTTTTGGAGGAGACCAATCTGACAAGCCCTTGTGCCAAGTTTAAAAAAATTTTAATAAGCGAATCTTGAATTATTCAATTAAATGTAATTGTAAAATTACCAAATTTTCGATTCAGGTAAAATCAAACAAGAACCAGTAAAATGAATATTGTCCCTGACAAGAGGAAAAATGTCAATAAATCAGTGACAGTCGGTATTTGAAAAAAAATATAAATTATTCAATCGACGAAAAAGTATCCATAATTAAGGTGCATCATGCGGGAAACAATTTTAGAGCAGTATCTGAAATCTTTTCAGTTTATTTCCCCACCAAGCCCATTCCGCCCATTTCAACTATTAAACGTGTTGTCAGTAAGTTCGAGTCCAAAGGTTCCGTAATAAATAATTGTAAATGTTCAACTCAGGATATCGAAAATGGAGCCGAAGAAAGAGAGAACAGAGATCTTAATATTTTACTGAGTGTGGAGGAAAACAAAATGGTTAGTACGAGGGTTCTTGGGCAAGAGGTAAATAAACGTCATACAACGGTATTGCGCACTTTGAAAAAAACACAAGTATTATTCGTATAAATTCGAAAAACATTAAGAGCTGCAGGAAGGAGATAAGAGCGAAGAATGGCATTTTCTTTTGAAATGATGGAAAGAGCAAATAACAATAGGAAATTTTTAAGAAATATTTGTTTTACCGATGAATGTACATTCACCCTCAACAATGAACCAAATGTTCAGAATTGTCGGTATTGGAGCGAAGAAGATAAACATCGCTTTGTATATACTCGGACACAAAATCCCCAAAACACAAATATATTCTTGGGAATTATCGGACACCATATTATTGGACCCTTTCTTATGAACTATAACCTGACAACAGAAACCTATTTGGACTTATTTTAAAATCAAATTGGACCCGCCTTGAAAGAAGTTGTTCGGGAAGATTAAATGATCTGGTACCAAGTGGATGGTTGCCCCGCCCATAATGCCCGTGTGGTTGGAGAGTACCTGGACAATGCTTATAAAGCCAAAATTATTGGCCCAAGGTACCGGATACTTTCGCCAGCCAGGTCACCTGATCTTTCAACGAATGATTTCTTTCTGTGGGGTCACTTAAAAAGTGTCATATTTCGTTAGAATGTAATAAAATTTTGCAATATTGACTTAGCAACGTAAGAAATGAATTTAATGATAGGTTGGGATATTGTTTAGCTGTTAATGGGGGGGTTGTTTGAACATTTTAATAATACATGTTTTTATATAATTGTCTATTATTTTTAAAAAAGTTACTGTATTTTATTTCATTTCATTTTTTCACACATAGTAAAATATTAAGAGTTCAGTTCTCTCTTTTTTCGAATCTATTTTCGATCTCTGAGTTAAACATTTACAGTTATTTATTGCGATGGCTTTGGACTCAAATTTACTGACAATACGTTTACTGGTTAAAATGGACCAGATAGGCTTGATGGGAAAATAAAAAGAAAATATTTCAGATACTGCTATTAGTTTAATTAAATTCTATTATGATAAATATTTGTTTAATGATCGATAGTAATTATTGTTATTATTTAAACTTAATTGTTAAATAAAAGGTTTGATAAAAAATAGTGTTAACGTGTCTTTTACTTTGAATGTAATGGTTGTGAGATTCATGAAACGAAAAAAGAAACATTCCTTGTATTCGGCTGTTCGTCAGATTTGACAAAGACTTATAACAAACTGTTTGCTGGTGGCTGGTGTCTGTTTGGTTTTACCTGATCCGAAAATTTGGTAATTTTGCAATTACATTTAATTGAATAATTCAAGATGTGCTTATTAAAATTTTTTGAAATTGGCACGCGGGTTTGTCAGATTGGTCTCTTCAAAACATTTTTTCTGTAAAATGTACAGACGAGCCAATTATTAACCTCCTTAAAATTTACATGGGATTTCCTATGTTCCGCTCGGCGACGCACCACACGGTATACAAAAAGAAATATTTTTAAGTTTTCTTTTTTCACCAGCGGTCGCCTTTTTGTAAAGTATAAACAGATTGGTAACCACAATTAACTGGATGAGTGCGAGCGGCCCATTAAGCAATTTAAGCAGTTATTACCCTATTAAGAGAAACATGGTCTCGTTGTAGTCTTTTAATTTCACTGCTTCTTGCCTTTGCTATGTAATTGCTTCTTGTGTGACTTAAGTAGAATTTTATTGCTTTATTATACCCTGTAAGCCCTTTTAAGCTACCTAAAACTTTGTTGGGGAAAACTTTTAAAAAGTCAGTTGAATAAAAAGGCGGAGGATTTTAACTTCTTTTTTTAATTATGCCTTAAATACTGTTGAATACTTATCGTTGTTCTTTTGGAAGAAACTGATTAAAATATTAGTACCTATTCTAATTACATTATTGGTATGGTACATTTCAGAATAATTCGTTGATTTTTTAACCGCAATAAAATTTTATGAAAACCCTTAATCGTTAACCCAGTCATAAATAAGTTGCCTGACAAATATCTATTGTGTAGGCACCGTACCTTTTAAAAGAGTACAGGTCCTGATTACCTACTAATATCAATAGTTTAAGTTAGCTATTTTTAACAAAACCACAAATACAAAATAATAGGTAAGTATCTTTATTTTAATCATGTTATTAAATAGCTATTAATATTTATACAAAAATACTAATCTACAATCTTATAATAATACAATATTTAACTAAACCTAATCTATATTTAGCTTTGTTTCACTACCACTATCGTCTTTATCTATGCCTAAATTAATTATTAATGGCCTTACGTTACTATTAATTATGTTATAGGAATCTTCGACTCACGTGTCACAGAATTTTTTCAACTTTTTACTGGAATATTATTTACACATTTTTTTATTAATCCTATATCCGAACTACTTAGTGTAGGGGATGTGTTTTCTCTTCTAATCATCGTCTTTAACTGGATCCATATACAGGGTGTTACTTAATGGTATGTCATAATTTGAAGGAGGCATTCCTGGATCGATTTTAAGTCGAAAAGTTCATATAAACGTGGGCCCTAAAATGCTTAGTTATTAAGATACAGGGTGTTAAAGTTTTATTTTATTTTTACTTTTTAATACATTTTTCAAAGACGGTTTGAGATATTGAACTGAATTTTGGCACAGGATATTATGGCATAAAAACACACTTTTCAGGTGTTCATTTAATTTTTTTTTGCAACCAGTGGCGTAGCTATGACGAATTTTCAAAACAATTTTACAAAAAAAATACTACGCCATTGACTTGGGAAAAAAAATATGGTTTTGTAATAACTATCAATCAATTATAAACAAAAAATCCCTCTTTCATTTTTGCCGTAAAACTTACCGTTTGGGAGAAATCGTTAATTAAAAAAATGTCTTATGTACCCAAATTGCATCTTGAAAAATTATTATTGAAATAAATCAAGTTAGCTTTGCTCGTTGCCAGCGATTGTTGTTTTGTTGTTGTAAACATTATGACACTGACGTTAATTATCATTCTTGATTGTGTTAAACTTTTATTTTCAATTTTAAATACATTTTTCAAATATTTATTTTTAAGCTATTTTCTTACAAACTAGTGAACAAAAAACAATAACAATTAAATACAATACATACATAATTTACAAAAAATGTTGGAAATGACCACCTCTCGCCTCTATGCAGGCTTCTGCTCTTCTTCTCATTGAATTACGAACCCTTTCAAAAATTCCATGCGTGTTTCGGATAGTTTCACATCCGTCAATAATTCTATTTCTGAGTTCTTCTAATGTCACAATTGGTGTATGATAAACTAATGTTTTTAGGTGTCCCCACAAATAAAAATCTAGGCTGTTCAGGTCAGGCGATCTAGGTGGCCAAAATTGTGGTCTTCCACGGCCTATCCAATGATTTTGGTAGGCTCTATTTAAATGCTCACGAGCCAATATGCTAAAGTGGGCGGGAGCGCCATCATGCATAAACCAAAGTTGTTGCCGTAACTGAAGAGGAACATTTTCAAGAAGCAAAGGCAAATCATTTTGGAGAAAATTACAATAATCCTGTCCGTTAAGGTGTCCTGGTAAAAAAAATGGTCCAAGTAAATGGTCGGATACGATACCGATCCAAACGTTCAGTGAAAATTGTTCCTGAAAATGTGTCTCTGTAATCGCATGAGGGTTTTCCTGGGCCCAGTAATGATTGTTATGGAAATTGGTTATTGCATTTCTTGAAAAATTTGCTTCGTCCGTAAACAATATTTTGGCATCAAAATGAGGATTTTCTGTTACTTTTTGGAGATACCATCTACAAAATTGCGTACGTGGTTCATAATCTCTAGGAAGCAATGCCTGAACCCTTTGTATGTGAAAAGGATATAACAAAGAATCTCTTAAAATCTCCCATACCGTCTTGTAGCAGATGTTTAATGCCATACCTATTTTTCGCGTACTTGTGGTTGGATCCTCTTCGACTGCATGCAGGACAGCCTCCTCCACTGCCGGTGTTCTAACTGTACGGGGCCTTCCCTCGAAATATTAGCTTTAAAACTGCCAGATTCAGTCAGACGACGATGAATGTTTATAAATGTTCGTCTATCTGGGAGAGCGAGATTAGGATACCTTTCTTGATACAAACGCCGCGCCTCCACAGCATTACCATTAGCTAGACCATAAAGGAAATGCATTTGTGTCATTTCCAAATTAGAATAATTTACCATTTTTTTAACTAGCAAAATGCACGTTTTAAGATCGAAGGAGAAATAAATACAAACTGTCAAGAATGATAATTAACGTCAGTGTCATAATGTCTACAACAACAAAACAACAATCGCTGGCAACGAGCAAAGCTAACTTGATTTATTTCAATAATAATTTTTCAAGATGCAATTTGGGTACATAAGACATTTTTTTAATTAACGATTTCTCCCAAACGGTAAGTTTTACGGCAAAAATGAAAGAGGGATTTTTTGTTTATAATTGATTGATAATTATTATAAAACCATAATTTTTTCCAAGTCAATGGCGTAATATTTTTTTTGTAAAATTATTTTGAAAATTCGTCATAGCTACGCCACTGGTTGCAAAAAAAATTAAATGAACATCTGAAAAGTGTGTTTTTATGCCATAATATCCTGTCCCAAAAAATTCAGTTCAATATCTCAAACCGTCTTTGAAAAATGTATTAAAAAGTGAAAATAAAATAAAACTTTAACACCCTGTATCTTAATAACTAAGCATTTTAGGGCCCACGTTTATATGAACTTTTCGACTTAAAATCAATCCAGGAATGCCTCCTTCAAATTTTGACATCCCATTAAGTAACACCCTGATGTTCTATTGGGTGTTACAATGCAGGCGAATTTAATAGTGAACTTCTAAAAGAATTACTCAAAGCTCAAAAAAATAAATATTCATTTTACCACCCCAAGACATCACGAATCTAACTCCCTGTTGAACGTTTCCACTCTACATTAATTGAACATCTAAGAATTCTTAAACAAAAAGATAAAAATAAATCTGTAACTGAATTAATGCCATATGCAATAATCGCATACAATAGTACTGTTCATAGCGTTACAAAGTATACGCCACACGAACTTGTCCTAGGTCACACAAATTCTAGGGATCCGCTAAATCTTATCCCCACAACATTCTACTCCGATTATGTAACTTCTCATAAAGATAAACTTGACTCTGTTTATGAAAACGTAAAAAATAAAACCGAAACAAGTAAAGAAAGAGTTTTAGCAAAAACAAATACCAAAGGCAACGAATCTTTCGAATTTACTACTACTGCTCCCTCCGCAGTAATGCGGAGGGAGCAGTAAAACTCTGTGACCATTAGCACTTGCGAGACTGTCACAGATATATTCCTTTTCAATATTAAACCCTTTTTCTAAAAGAATACAGTAAACGGTCTTTATGATATTTTTGGCATCAAGTAATAAATGTTTTTTCTTCGTTACACCATAACTTCCGGAGGCAATATTATCTGAAGCACACAGATCTGACATATTTTGAATGCTCAATAACACACAAAAAATTACCTTTAACGCACGGCTTGACAAACACCAAACGACTGATGAACTAAGACAAAAAACTCCGTTTTATATTGAACCCTGCAATTTGCACCTACATAATAAACCAAAAAGTAGGTACAATAATAAATAAAGAAAATTTTAAGTCCGGACCTACCTGCGGGTACCCAAAGTTTATGGAGTTTTATTACTAACAGTAGCAGGTAAAACGAGAAATCAACGAATTATTGTGGAATGTACCATAGTAAAATAATTTTGTGATATTTTGCAAATTACATACTAATTCCCACCGATTTTATATTGCGGAAGCCAAAGAAGTGTGAAAATACCTAGTTTTTACACCAATATTTTGCTGATAAAGAATAGGATGTACTTTTGGTAAAAATACTTTAAAATTCTGGACAAATAATAACATCCTATCAAAAATATTGGGTCTTTCTCCCCGGGAGACATAGAATAAAGTTCTCGCTGTACATTTCTTTTGTGCGTTTAACAGATTTTTTACTGAATTTTCGCTAATAGTTTAGCAAGAAATAAGTGTTTTAAAACAAGGGTGGTAAACTTGACCTAAAGATTTGTGTTTATTACATAAAAATTTTAACAAAAGGATTTGTAAAGCAATAACCTACATTGTTCGATTTTAAATAAAGGATTTTCCAATAAGAACGATATGATTTTAAAATTAAATAAAATAGAAATTATTTCAGATATAACCACATTTTTTATATTATTTTGAAGTAGAATCAATAACATTTATGTTTTGAATAGCACGTCGTTTAAATGTCCACCTTGGCTGCGTGTACACGAGTGAATTAGACAAATCCAATTTCGAAGACTTTGTGCAATAAATCGGGCGTAATCTCACGAACGCAGCGTTCAATGTCAATCTCAAAGCATCAAGGGTTTGTGGCCTGTTTGCATAAACCTTAGATTTTAAATAACCCCACAAAAAATAATTTAAAGGAGTCAAATCACAGCTTCTTGGGGGCCAGGCAACAGTTCCATTTCTTAAAATTATCCTTTCACCAAACTTTTCTTGCAGTATGGCGACAGTTTCATGAGCAGTGTGACATGTAGCGCCGTCTTGCTGGAACCACATATCTTTTAAATCAAGCGCATCCAAATTTGGCCATTAAAAATTTGTCAACATCTGATGATATCATTCACCATTCACTGTAACGGAATCTCGAACCTTATTTTGGAAAAAAAATGGTTCAACGATACCACCATGCCATAAACCACACCATACAGTGACCTCTAGGGGATGCAAAGGCTTCTTGTGAATCTGTTGTAAATTGTTTTCACACCAGAAACGGCAATTTTGCTTTCTTTTGTATCCACTTAACCAAAAATGAGTTTTATCTGAGAAGATAAATTTTTCGGCAAAATTGTGATCCTGTTCAAGTCATTCTTAAGTCCAAGCAGCAAATTCGCGGCGCCGACGATGGTCCAGTGGTTTAAGTTCTGGTTTCAAAACAATCTTATACGGGTGTAAATTTAAATTTTTTCGCAAAATTCGCCAAGTTGTAAGTCCTAATCTTTTGCAACACTATCTCTTACAACGGCAACATTCTAAACAGTTGTGGCATTTCGGCGTCTTACTGGAGTTTTTACATCGTGAAATTACTTTCAAATTTCTCAACGATGCGACGAATGGCAAGCACAGAAGGGCGATTATTTAGACCAGGGGTCTCCAAACTTTCCAGCCTTAGGGCCATACTGATTACTCCAGTAAGTTCCGAGGGCCAAAACCATATTATCATTGTTGCCGGTGGTAAGAAGTGAAATAGTCCACTGATGAAAAAAAGTCCGAAAAAGTACACAACGTTTAAAAAAGCTGCAAATCGGACTAAAGTCCGCAAAACGGCAACACTGCATATTATTAATTTTCCTGTCATTATCTGTAATTTCTAGATTAGTCGTAGAGTACGAGCCATGAGGAGTAACGTGACACGACATCTGGTGGACACAAGCGGAAATAGGTAGTACCTTCTATCGCTAACAGATGGCGCTAATAGCACGTACAGAATAATCTCGTTGGTTCGAGAAAGTTCTGGTGTCTTCCACTCACTTCTAGATGGCAGTAATTGGAATATATAGAAGGCTAGTGGCGCAACCACAAGTCAGTTCCTATGACACTGTTGTTAAATAAAATATTGCATACCTCCTTAAAACGTGTTTGTGCGTGTTTAAGTTTAAGACATCTTTATAACAGTATTTTGATTTGAATTGTTGCTTTTGTGTGTGAATTAGTAGTATGGAAAAGAAGCGAAAAATTGATAGTGAATGCAGAAAATTCAAAGATCAGTGGAACATTCAGTATTTCGTAATTGAGTCCAGTAACAAGGCGCTATGTTTGATTTGCAATGAAAGCATAGCCGTTCTCAAGAATATAACATTAAACGTCATTATGAAACAAAACATTTTCAAAATTACTCAAAATATACAGGAAGTTTGCGGACAGAAAAATTCGAAGCTATGCAGCGCGGATTGAAATTGCAGCAATCTTCATTTACAAAACTCAAAACTGAACAAGAGGCTGCAACTCGTGCCAGCTTTCGTGTGGCTCTTGAAATTGCAAAACGTGGAAAACCATTCACCGATGGAGAAATGATCAAAGAATGCATAATTGCAGTAGCCGAAGAAATGTGCCCTGAAAAGGTAAATTTATTAAAAACTGTCAGTATGTCAGCAAACACTGTGGCTCGAAGGGTAGAAAACATCGCTGAAAATATATCCTCTCAACTGTTCGACAAAAATGGACATTTTGAGTGGTTTTCTTTGGCCTTGGATGAGTCAACGGATGTGTCAGATACTGCTCAGGTGTTGATTTATATTCGAGGAGTAGATAAAAGCTATGAAGTGCACGAAGAACTTCTTGATATGTATAGTATTCATGGCACAACTACTGGTACAGATATTTTTAAAGGAGTTGAAATGGCCATTAATCAAAAGAACCTTCGATGGAAAAACTTGAAATGTATTACAACTGATGGAGGCAAAAACATGAGTGGGAAAGATAAAGATAAGGCTGTAGAAAATGACGGTGGTTCAAAACCATTAGTCTTACATTGTATCATTCATCAACAGTCTTTGTGCGGAAAATGTTTGGATATGTCTGACGTTCTGAAACCAGTCATATCAACTGTTAATTTTATCAGATCTTTTGGGCTGAATCACCGACAATTCCGACAATTTATTGAAGAGATTGGAGAAACTGACTTACCTTATCATACTGCCGTACGCTGGCTTAGTTGTGGGAAAGTCCTTCAGCGCTTTTTTGAACTTCGAGCAGTGATCGAAATTTTTTTGAATGAAAAGCATCGCCTCTTACTGAATTACAAAACAACGCATGGCTGTGGAAGTTAGCATTCTATGTTGATTTGACAAAACATGTGAACGAACTGAATTTGGGATTGCAAGGAGAAAACCAGCATCTTCCGATTTATACACTAATATCAATCATTCCGGAAGAAATTGAGACTGTTTCAATCACAACTACGAAGTAAATGTTTTTCACATTTTAAACATGGAAATATTCAGCCACACTACTGAGACTGAGTTTCCTATCGATTTTGCAATCGAAACTTTGAGTGCTTTGAAGATAAATTTTGATACTCGTTTCTCGGACTTTGATGCCATTGCAATCAAATTAAGATTTTTCAGAATCCTTTTGATACTGACATTGAAACCCTAGCCCCGGAACTTCAAATGGAAATGATTGATCTACAATGCAGTGATATAATTAAGAACAAATATCAAAACTCATCTTTGTTGGAATTTTATAGAGTCTTCCACTGACACAATTTGATAATTTGCATAAATTTGCTCGTGGTCTGTTTTCTGTTTTTGGTACTACTTATTTGTGTGAGAAAACCTTCTCCAAAATGAAGTACACAAAAAATGTTTACAGATCGAAATTAACTGATGAGCATCTTAAATCTCTTTTAATAATTGGTACAAGTAAAATTAGTCCACAACTACAAACTATTGTCAGTGGAAAATCTCAATTACATAAATCTCATTAGTATTTCATATGTCATTATGTTTGTTATAAGTTATGTGATTATTTAAAATGTATAAAATGTTAGTTGGATTCATTTCAATAATTTGTTAGTTATTATATACTGAAGTTAAACTTTCTGCATATTATACATGTCTTTACTCATTACAATTCTGTGTTTCTTTATCCAACTTATTACAAAAACAATAACAATAAGCCTACAAGAATGTTATGAGTTAGCGGAGTTAGCCCATGACCATATCAATGTAGATGTCATATTAATAATTATTCAACATAAAATTAGAATACTTCAGTAAACTAAATTTAATTTGCTATAAAAATTATTTGTTCTCTAAAAGGAGTTTTCAAGTATGCTCCGCGGGCCGGACAAAACCTGTCCGCGGGCCGGATGTGGCCCTCGGGCCGTAGTTTGGAGACCCCTGATTTAGACCAAAGTTTCCGCGTAGTGCGCGAAAAGTGTTCACAAAAAAACGACCACCATAAGAGTTTACTGAACATAAATGACAACTAGTAACAGGTATAACTTTATTACCATGGTTACTACATCATTACAAAATCATATTATTCTTATTGAAAAACCCTTTATATTGTTTTTTCAAGCTTTCACTTAACTTGCAATGTTGGTATGTTTGTTTGGGTCAAATCTTGCACTGAATTTTAAAGCAGCTATTCTCGACCGATTGCGCTAAAATTTGGCACATAATGTGTAGTTTGGATGACAATGCATGATTAGCTAAGTGACGTCATTGTACATACAATATGGCGGACCGCCCAACATGGTGGACTAGTTATTTTTATGCACTGCCATAATATGGGTATTAAATGAAACGTCAGTTTAATAATTATAACTCGACAAAGGTGAGGCATAGTTTAGTGGTGAACAGACAGACAGAAACGTTTTCAGCGATAGCTAAATAATTAAATAAATTAATAGTAAAAAATATTTTTTAAAACCAAGCTTTTATTAACACGTTCTAAAAAAAATAACCTTAAAATTAAATCAAACCCACCTGTTTATTAAATTACATAATTTATATAATATAAGGGCTTGTCGCGAAATTTACCTGTGGAGATAAACAAGAGTACAATATGTAACTTGATCTTAACATAAGTAATTCTAAGAAAAACATTATATGTTTTTTTATAAAATAGGAAAATCTTGTCAAAAGCATTTGTATCATATAAAGTGTGTAATGTAATAAATTAATGGGTTTAATTAAATTTAGTTTTTTCTTCTCCTTAGAACATGTAAATAAAAGCTTGTTTTTAAAAATGTTTTTACTCTTAACTTATTTACAAATTGTGTCAGTAAATAACCTAATGTTCCATTTATGGAAACTAAGTACTTAAAAGTTTTCTAATATACTTAGTGGGTTAAACGTAACTTTGTACCTAAATTTATTTAAAACATTTAATTTATTTAATTATAACTTGATGAAACTCGGTAATTACAAAATGTAATATAAGACTTGTAATTTTAAGTTTCTATTTATATTCAAATTTGTGTGACGTTGCTAACGTTCTAGGTTTTTTTAGACTGAACATAAAAAAATCTTTACTAACTTCAAATAAATTAAATATTTATAAAAATCAGCAATCACTGAACTAAATCAATAACAAATTTAATAAAAATAAATTAATTTGCATAAAATATTTTCTTTATTAATCTTAAATACACTAAAAGGTAAGTGACTTTAAATGGTATATTGCAAAATTAAAATTAAAAACCAACTTTAAAATAAACATAGGCACAAAATCAAACAAAAGAAAAAACAATCCACACATTAAGACAGAAAGATTACAATGAACTAATTGTCAAGTCAACCCAAAAAGGTTGGCGACAGAACTCAGTCTCGGTTAAAGTAGACCCAAAAAACTTTTTTTTGAAATTTAAAAACAAGTCCTTATCACTAATAAACCCTTAGCCCATCTTAGAAAAAAGAGGCCAATTTTAAGTTAAAATTATTAACTATACACTACTTATTTATTCACTTTTACAGGATGACTATGGCCTATTAAATAGAAAATAGATTTAGAATTTGCCAAAAAAATAGTCATCCTGGAATTTTTATATTCAGTATGCTATCCAAATCAAATAAGATTTAATGGAAAGAAATCCAAAGGAAAATTATAGGAAAATAAAGAAACTTTGTATTTCGTGCAAAATTTCATTAAAATTAGTATATTAGCAAAGCGCTTTTGATAAAAACCATCATCAGTTAGGAGTTTTGGAGCGTACATATTTAAACAGGACTTTGACAAACAATGTATCACATTATTAAATTAAAATTAAAAAGAAAATTGTGAATAAAATCTTACATCTTTGCCTTAGAAAGGGTAAATTTTAAAAATTTAAGCCACACTATGAGACCATTTTGTTGGAAAAGCATTTTAGGTAGGAATCATAGTGTGGCTTAAATTTTAAAATTTACCCTTTTTGAGGTGAATATTTGAAATTTTATTTACAGAATCAATTTTCATTTACGGAAAATTATAAGGCATACGTGTAAATGAGGTCCTAAGGGCCAAGCCCGATCTTTGCTTTTGTTAAAAAAAAGTTTTGAAACAATCCTACTCAGTATGCCATTCACCCTACATTGAAGTTTTTGAAAGGGTATTTATCGCAAAATTCATGGCATGGGTGTTTAAGGTTATGTATGGGCCCTTATATCTATAAACCTTAAGCCTTGCTCAGCACGTATGCCATTAATTTTGCTATAAATAACCTTTTGAAAACTTTAATTTAGGATCAATGATATACTAAGTACAATTGTTTTAAATCTTTTACTAAGAAAACCGAGGCTTTGGGACCTCATCTACGCCTAGGTCTATAATATTCCATGGGATTTTTTGTTCAATAAATTTCGATTTGCTTAGATGGCCTACTAAGTATGATTGTTCCAAGATGGCTATTTTTTAGCACATTCTAGGTCTAATATATATTTAATAGACCACTACCATCCTGTAACATCTATCAATAAATGATCAGCTCATAATCAATATTCACTATTTAAACTTGCATATTGAGTACGATTAGCCTCTTTTATCTACGATATCTCACATTTTTATATAAGTTTGGAGAACATTGCTAAAAATGCTTATAAACCTACCGCGTCGAGCGAAAATTCGCTGCTGGGTGCCCCCTTCTCGGTCGCGAATTTTCGCTCCACGCGCTAGGTTCATAAGCATTTTTAACAATGTTTTCCAAACTTATATAAAAATGTCAGATATACAATTTGTAGCTTTTAATCACAACTTTAAAAAGCCGTTTTAAAAATTCAAATCGGACTATTTGCCCAATATTCACGGCACTTGCAAGATAAGGGCCTAATTTGTTTATAGTGCGATTGAATAAAAACCATTAATGCGACAATTTCCATCTTCTGGCAGCTTAAAGTATAGGTTATTGACTATCATTTTCCAAAAAGTCAGCCCTTAATATTGAAAATTAACGGAGATACGAATTTTTTAAAAAAGGTCTGTTTTAAGCGATTTTTCGGCTTTTCTGGGTGAAAAATGGTCAGATCGGGATTTTTCAAAAACCATTTTGTAGGTTTTTGAATTCTCTACGAACGGTCTTTGATGAGTAAAGTGGGGCCCTTTTTTTAATAATTATTGTTTAAAAAAATTACCTGAAAAAAATTGGTTGGATTTTTGATTTTAGTAATCTACAGGTTATTTCGGAAGTCATGGCGCAGTCAGATATCCGTTAACATTAATTACAAAAATGACCTTTTTTTGCTACAATGATTGGATAACAGGTAATTTCATAAGTGCTCAGATTTGGCCGGATAATTTTGCCTACTTTCAAATACTTGGTTTTGAAAATTTACCAAACAGAATCGGGTTGAGGAAAATTTCCAAAAGCAAGTATTCAAAAAATATTTGGCAAGAATGGTATTGAGTAAAAAAATTATGTGAATGTGTCATTGTTTACGCAATCGTTGACAATAATATAAAATACTGTCGTTTCTGAGGTAACGATTGACGATACTTTTTCTTTTCTTCTTTTTTTGAAAACAAAAAACAAAATCTAGAAAACTGCGTGACTGAGAAAAAAATTCTGGATATGAATTCAAGGACGCATGGGATTCGGAAAGAAAATTTTACACCCAAAATTTATTTAAAAGAAAATCATTAAAAAATGTAACATGAGCTGTCAAAAAATCCACTTATTAATTCTGTTTGTCTCCATACAGGAGAAAAAAAATCCGAACAATTTAAAGGTTGCTATGGTTAACTTTTAAAACAAAGTTGTCTAACTGGCTTAAGGTGACAGGTGTAAAATTTTTACTTATAATCTTCCTAGTGCTTAAATTATCTTTGAAAATTTTTCCGAAGAAACGCATTTTTTGAAAAGTTTCTAGAAAAGTGGGTGATTGGGGAAACATTTCTGGACATTAATTCAAGGACGCGGGAAATTCGGTAAGAAAACTTTACACACATTTATTTAAAAAAAAATAATAAAAAATATAAAATGAGCAGTCAGAAAAAAATGTCCACTTATTAATTTCCAGAGAGTACCATAGCATTACTTCTTCTTCCCTTCAAACATATTATGACAATCCAATGCAACGACACTGCGTAAGGAATATTTTTGCATGAAAATTTAAGTTTGTACTGTATAAAATTGCAGTTATAATTTAAATTTAATTTTATATTGTTTTTATGAGCTTAAGCTAAGTAAAACCTTGGTAATAAAAGTAAGTAGTTTAAAGTAAATAAAACCTTTTTTTTTATTGAAAAATGAATACAGCCTTTGCAACCCATAAGTAATATTTCTTGCGATTTTTTGGTATCACTCTTAATAAAAAATAGATTCTATTTTCCAGTCTACAAGAATCCAATGAAACAAAATCCATATTAATTACAGCAGATGTAGACAGTCTTTTTCATCAAACGTAGTTAATCTTGACATTTTTGGCACCCTAACCGCGAAAGCGTAAGAAAGCCATTTCTTCGCCGGAAACATGTTTCGGAAATGAATCTTTAACAACTTAATGACGTTCTTTGAAGGTGTATTTTTAAATATAGTATTGTCGCTATTTGCTCTCAGTAGCCACTTTTTTTTGTTAAAAAGGATTTGGAGATAATGACATCTTAAAAGTATTTTTATGCATCAAAGTGTTCTAAATATATTACATTATTTAGTTGTCACACAAGTAAATAAATGGGTACCTACGGAAGGCAAATTCTATTTGAGGCATAAAAATGGATAAATACAACGAAAATCATAATAACACTGTTAGGGGCAATGGACAGCTGGGCCGTGCGATTGCGCAGTAAGATTTTACAGATGGATCAAACACTGAACCAGTGTTGACAACTAGGATTTTGAAAAATGCGTAGGCCCGATTAGAAAATTACGAAGAAATAGATTTTTTTCATATTGAAAATACGTAGATTAAATCAAGAGAGTAGGCTAGGTAAAAGTGAATAAAACCACAATGTAAATGACCCTAAAAGTGGCAGACAGCAGTCAAACAATTAATTCAAAAAAAAAAAAAATACTGTAAGCAAACAAAAAAATCTATGAATTACCACTTGTAGATAATTTTAAAAATCATTATCATTTAACTTAAATTATTTAATTTTTATTATCATTTTCATTCAGACAAATTAAATTTGTACATATTTTTATTGAAATGTTTAATGTGTTCCTGCGAAGGCTCGCAATTTATTTTTAAACCACTTTTCGTAAAATGTATAATTTTTGTTCATAATGCAACTTTCTTTTTTTAGTGGAAGTAACATTTCGCTCTTCCTTTCTGTCACTGTTTATTTCCATAATATCTGAAATTAAATTGAGTACGAAGCGGAAAATGTCGAAAACAACTTTGAAATCTTAGTTCGATATATTTTTTTTAGGTTAAGTAAGAATCAAGACGTTTCGTTTAAAATTGTTTTTCTTAAAAGTGGATACATCTTAACTGAATGGTTTTTTATTAAAATTCTTACCATTTTATAGAATAAACTTATAATCAAGATTAGTAAGTCATTATTTTTTAATAAAAGCAAAGTATCTTTGTATTTTCAAAATAAGTCACAGCAATTATCTAGATACCTACCATATATATTGATACAAGAAGGAAGCGCGAAATAATTGATAAAAGCCAATTTAACTTTTTAATAAATTATACAGGGTGCGGCAGCATGACTTCCTTTGTTCAAAACTTAATAAAACGCATTGTATAAATCCAAAAGTTTTAATTTGGTTTTTACAATGTTGGTACTAGGGCATTCAATCCCGGAAGGAATTTGCAATCCCGGGATTTCGGGATAATCAATTTTAAATCCCGGGATCCCGGGATTGATCTCGGGATTCCACCAAAATTAATTATGTGAAAATATTTTTTTCCTATTAATAGCTAAGTAACACCGAGAGTAACACCTTTCATTAAAAATTCTTTATTTTAGGTAACAACATAACACATAACATAACCTAATACAAAATGAAAACGTCTTATCTTATCCTAGTTTAAAGGAACAACAAAATTATTAAAATTTAGAAAGAAATTTTCAGAAAAAAAACGTTTAAAATCAAATTTGTTTTTTAAAAAAATGTCTTAAGAAGACGAGTTGATCTAGTGTGTTGTCACTTAAACTAGACCTTATTTTATTGCATAATATACTAGCTATTGAAAAGGTCCTTTCGGATTCGACGCTGGTAGGAGGAATCGTCATTAACATATCATATGCCAACTGCAAATAAAAACCTCGTTCAGAACCGTTTTCAAAGAATTCCATTTCCTGGAATATAGTTTGTGATATGTTCATATTATAATATTTCTCTTGAGGTTTTGAACATGTACTTTTTTCCAGAGCATCTCTCAATTTTTCTTTAAGCGACCTTTTTTCCACATCCTTTTTTTTTAATTAAATCGGCAAGGGGCACGTCATCTTCATCTTCATTCGCTTCTTCAAACAAATCTACATTTTCCACTCTTGGAGATGAACCAGTAGAGTTTACATATTTTTTTAGTATTTTGGATATTTCTTGTTCAATTTTCTTCTTGTTGGGTGCTATAAAAAGTTCATCTGTCTGTTTTTTTGTCGGCGTGTGTAAATATCCTAGGATTGAAGATAAAACTGTCCGACGTTGCCTAATCCTTGTTCTTAGTTGTATTTCTAACTGTGTACTTAACGGAGATTTTTTTTATCTTAGCTAGCATAAATTTTAGGACAATGTCTGCTTTAAATAAATTCATATCTCTTTCAGACAATGCCTCAACGGTTGTTTTTACAGGATCTAATATTTGGACCATTTCTCTTATTATGTTGAATTCTGATTCGGTTAAAAAGAGTTCAGGCGCCAAAGTTACGTCAATACACTTTTGTACAATATAAAAAAATATAATAAGAAATTGAATGCCCTAGTTGGTACATACCTAAAGTTTTGTTTTCCATAGCTTTGAAGAGCAAATCACATAGGTAACGTCATTCCATTCTCGATACATTGAGTAAACCGATTTTTGGCGCGGCAGCATAACTTCCTTTAACACAATGCGTTTTATTAAGTTTTAAAAAAAGGAAGTTATGCTGCCGCACCCTGTATAAATTGTTCCAGGCGCATTTTTTAAGAATGTATAAATACTCGTAAAAAATAGTTTTTTATGTAAAATATGGATTGTTTAATTATAAAACTAATTAGTTTTGGTGTATATTGTTTTAAAAAGAAGGAATTTTAGGCAAAAAATAATGTTTAGTTTTGAGGTTAGGACAAAGTGGTTCTCGTTACTTGAAAACAAGGGGGTTTTCGTTAAAACCTGACCTCAGATTTGTGATCAGCGTCACAAAAAAAAACCTCTGGCTGCCAAATATTTGTTATGGACTTGACTCTAACCTACTGACGGTTTTTTTAATACACTAACATCACAATGTCTGAAAAGAAAAAAAAAGTTAATATTTTATTTTTTGAGTATGGTAGAATTTCCTTTTAGTTAGAGTTACAATTTGTCTTGTGTACCATTAAATCATATTTTAAAAAATAAAAATAAGCAGTTTAACATAAATCTATTTAGTTTGTTACCATTTAGTTTTTATTTAAGAGCAGCTTTTAATTTTTTTTTTTTGTTTTTAGGTAAGTTAAAGATCCAAAGACGAGTTACCATGATTTTCTAAAGTCTACAAGCAAGTAAGCCTAAACATTTTTTAAGTTATAGTTGAAAATACCTCTGCTTTTATTTCATATGCCGTATTATAATACTTTAATTTTTGAAGTAAATATTTTAAGCCTATAAGCACATTAATACCTTCTTAAAGTTTAATATATATTTTACACAGAACTTAAATAAAGTATAAATTTTTGATGCAAAATGAATTAAAGTAACTTATTCTTTAATAAACAGGTCAGTATACTAAGTTTTAAAAAAGTTATGCCATCTAAAACAAGTGGGTAGGCCGTAGCTGGCGCCCTCTACTAGCAACATTAAAAACATAAACGAATTTGAATTTTTCGCCTTAAAGAACTTCCGGTTCCCCAATTTTGTGCCGCTATGTTATTTGGTTAAGAAATTATTAGAAAAAAAAGGAAAACAAAATTAAAAGTTTAACACCCTGTATCTTAGTTAATATCAACTTTGGGATAAGGTAATTTTACGTAAATTGCATTATTTTGACATAATGAATCTCCTGTTGCTCTGTGTCCCATTACTTTTGGGACACCCTGTATAATTTATAAGGTACTTAATCTTGTTTAATATTCGATTTATCAAAATTTAATTATTGAAAGTTATGGGTCAAATATTTAATTTATGAGATATTTCGTTCTTATGTTGATGGCAGACGTCGAGTTAAAGGCCATACTGCATAATGGTATGCATGTATCTGTCCTATGTCAGAGTATGTTTCAACAAAAATAAACCACTCTTTTTCTTTTTAATTATCACAAGTTTTCAGTTTATTTTAAGGTACTGTTTTTATGGTTCAAATAAATTTTGACTGATTACACAAGTTTTTAAGAACTATAAGAAGACGTTTAAAAAAAAATCGTTAATATCTGAAATTACGCCTTTTTTCAAATATTTGCCGCTTGACCTCCAATTTCTACTTTAGATTCTTGTTCAGCGGAAAAAAATACTCCAGAAAATTCTAGTCCGTCACCCAACACACTTTTTTTTTGGACCTGTCAGAGACAAACAACGAGACGAGCAACTAAATGTAAATAAATTATCCGAGCGAGAGACAGCTCTTATGCTTTCTTTGTCTGTCTTCAAGGAAAGCGAACGCAGATGGCGCCCGAGGCGGATGCTCGGCATTGCCCGCGAAATTCAAATTACTAATTCTATTCTTTTCCTTGTTTTATTAAAAGGAGGTGGGTAAAGATCAACCATTTTTTACCCTTCCAAAACGAGAAAATTTTAAGTTTCGTTTTTTACATTTATATTAAGTTGAAGTATATTTCTATATTAAATTGATAACAAAAATATATAGTATTGAGAAAAAATCCTTCAAACTTAGCACATTTATTTTTATTCATTTTAATGTTCTCTTTTAATTCAAAAAATTTATTTAGGCACTTGATGAGCTAAAATAAATTACCGATAATAAGTATTTTTAAGTTTACTTGTTCAAGTATTAAAAATACTTAATTAGTATTTATTATTGTGACGTAAAAATTGCCTAAGCAAATTTTAAAATAAGATTTAAAACACTTAAAATGATGAATTCAATAAACACGTCATTTGAAAGTTTTCTTAAAACTTGCTATTTTATTTTTTTATCTATTTATTGTAAATGTAAATACAGATACTTAAACTTAATATAAATAATTTTAATAATAATACCTTTAAAACCCCGACTTTCAATTTTCACGATTTTGATGGGAAAAAATGGTCGATCTTTTACCCAATCCTTAGAGGTTCAATGAAAAAACTAGTACTACATTTATTTGTTTTTAATAAAATTTTTTTCAGACAATGAAATTAAATATAAGGAAAAAATACAGGTAGTCATAATTCATCAAATTTACACATAAAGATAATCATTATATGTTGTAACTGATTAACTGAAACCAACAAATAATTTATATGAGTGCACCGATGCTGCTTTCGATTATTATTTCTGAGACAGCCAGTTTTTCATAAATGAAACAAAAAAAGTGGCATAAATTCAAATTATGACAAATAATAGTATTCTTTATTAACAGTTAAATTAATTTACAAATTAAAATTACCGAAACATTAGAAAAAACAACAATAAAAATGTATATATTTACAATTAGGGCCAACACACAAAATATTATGATAAAGCATAAGGATACTGTTCATGAATCCAACAATTGCTTATAATAATTTATTTTTAAATGTGTTTGGATGTAGATGGAGTGTCTTCAATGGACATGGGAACAGCATCTCTTCGGAGCTTATAGCATATTAAATCCAAATATGCCTCTCTGGCAAAATACCTACTACATATTCTTCTGTTTTTTAGAGATTCGCCGGTACACTTCTATCCCAATTTTTCTTGAAAATTCTAGATCTAGAAAAAAAGAAAATTTAATGAGTACCAAGAAATGTTTATTAATAATTAAAAACTATGAAGAAATGCAAATGCATATGTAATGAATACCAATACTATTAATAAAATTTATAATATTTTCAAAACGGATAATTAATTACCTTCCTAGATAATTGTATCCAGTAAAATAAATAAGAATTAAAAAAATAAATATTCTAAAATAAATGTACCTAGCTTTCTTAGGGTTTTTTGAAACAAGAATCTTAATAATCTCTTTTATTATTTGATAACTGTTACATTGTGAATAAATATTAACCTCCTGCATCAAGAGAAGAGAGATATTATAACTGAAATTAATTTTTGCATTTTCAAGTGTAATATATGTATAAGCATCTTCAATTTCAATTTTTTTATGTTTTAATATAAACAATAAAAACGTTTTTAATTCAACATTTAAAAGGTTAGTTTAAATTGATACAAAACAGCTGATCAAAATAATTGCCTTACCCACCAAGACCGCAGGTTAGAAAAGATTATATTAGCTGTTAATAATCCTGATTGATCTTAGACTTTCCAACAGTAGTAAACCAAGCTTGGTTTACTTCCCAAAAGTTAAAATTAGTAATCTTATCAATCGGGTTCAACTGATCACCGTTTTCGAAAGCCCTTTCATGTAGATATGTAAGAAAGTTTTTATTTATCATACCTCTCTGGATTTCCAGAAAATGAGTGCATCTTTGGGACCTCATACTCTTTAGCACCACAAACAAAGGTACGTAATAGCTCCCATATTGGCTGTTAAAAATAGGGTGAATAGCAGAGCTATCAGTAGTCTAGAACATAATTGAGGAATTATTCTTGCAGATTCACACTTCTCACAGAACTCCTTTACTGTTGACTTAAATTGTCTGTTAAAAAGCACAAATCAAATATATACACTAATCACTAATAGAAGTCAATAATCAAAGTCAAAGTAAAAAAAAAATTGGGTGGAAAATTATTAAAATCGCACAATAAATCACAAAAACCGTAAACAGATTACTCAAACAAAATGGCCATTTACAAAAATGTCAAACACAAAATCGATCGACCGTCGTCACTTTCCTGAAGCAGCGTTGTCAGGTTAACATTTTTTTATTCAGGTGTATCTTCTGTCTCTTAATCTCGTGTGTCAAAAAAGACCAAAAATCTGCGCAAAGCTTAAATAGAGAATCTGTAATCAACTTGGCAGCCAGGAAAAAGCGATGACTGCTCCATCTACGATCGCTTTCCTGAGGAGTGACAAAGACATACATATAGGAAGTTATGTAATCAAAAAGAGATAAAAAGCAACGGACAAATTTTAAGGACCAGTTACTCGTCTCGTTGTTGTCTCTGGACCTGTGTTATTTTTGATATTTTTTACAATAAAATATGACTATAAATTTTCATTAAGGGGCAATTTTGTATTAATAAATAGGAAATGGTGTGCAAAGAGGTACTTTTGTCTATGAGTAAGTCACTTTATACCATATGTTAAACTTTATTTGTAAAACACATTTGCCAATAAAAATCAATTAATTATAAAATAAATGCCATAACGAAGTAACTATATATATACAGTGTGTCTACTTAAATTGGAACCATATAGAAAACTTTTTTATTATTAAGTTTACGAAAAAAGTTATTCTTAACAAAAAGTTCTGCATTGCTCAAAAAATTAAAATGCAACCATTAGATATCAATTTTTTTAAGCCGTATACGAGGTTCGTCAAAAAATATGAATTTTACTCAAGTGTAAAGTACCTTTATTTTTTACAATACAGAAGCATGTTTTAAAGTAAAGTTATTTTGTATTAAAAGTTATATTCAAAAATGCAAATACAGCTATTTAGCATGAAAATTTAGGATTGGTTATTATTTACTAATAATTCCGTATTAATTGCTCTGGCTTGATAAAGTTTAACGTAATCTAGGATGCACTGACATGAAATATTTGACATTTTGTATCAGAGTAAGTTCGAATTTGTAAAATTACAGTAAAAATGGCAAATTAACAAAATCATAAAGAAAAAAAAAAAAAAAATCACTCAAATAACATGAACAATTAGGTTCAATATATATCTCAAAAAGAAAATTTATTTCTTGACAAACGTTACAGGAAAGAAAAATAAAGTAAAAGCTACAAGAAGAACAATACAAGTAAAATCAAGGGGCCTTAATAAAAAAATAAAACTTTAATTACATTATGCAGTAAAACTTACGTAGCTTTATTTGTAATAAACATTCACTGTAAAATCTGATTCTGTTAAGTTTTTAATGCTCCCTTAAGGTTTTAATATAAGTTTTACGGAGCATCATCAGTTTTTTTAATGCTTCTATTTTTATTTAATAATTCTTGCATTGGTCGTGTAGTTTTTGACAGACACTAAAATATATGTATATTCTTTTAAATTATCAGTGACAAAAATATTAAATCAGACGTATTTTTTATGCCGAAGTTAAACCTTCATTTAAACTACTGACTGACACGACATTGTACAATCGACCCTTAGTAGATTTTTTTTACCATCGACTGCAACAGTTAAAATATGGGAGCTATTGATCGTAAAAATATTGTGCGGCGCCACCCCCCATTTATAAGTTATTCTCACTGGCAATTTGCAGTAATTCTTCCATAAAATCGAAGTACATTACTGTTTGCATGATTCGGTGCCGTTAACGCAATATTAACATCTCATAATACTGCTGTATTAGCAGCTGCAGCAGGCGGGGCGCAGTCCTAATTAAGCCATCGAATCGTAAATTAATTACTGGCTAACACGGATCTGCAGCCTCAATACACATACCATGTACAAATTATAACGGTAATTAAGGAAGTCAATTACGACCGGTCGCGTAATTATTCTTAAAATCCCAATATCTGCAATGAAGGTGCATCTATATTTTTTAATTACACTTAAAAATTAAAACAAAAAAAGCATTAGATGATCCAGCAAAACTAATTTTTGTAGTAATGACGTTCAAAATAAAAACTAATTATAAATTACCTCTAAGAAAAAAAAGTAATTTAATCATTTTAAGAAATAGGCAAAATGGGTAAGTAACAGATATAAATATTTTTGATACCATTTCCTCATTTTCTAAAAAGGGTTTGATTACCGTACTCAAAGGCTCTTTTAGACAAGTGTGGGGGTTTTTCCTTTCCCTTTTGGGCCGGAAAAAAGGTATATTTATCTCCAAAACTGAATTTAAGTCAAACAATTAATTTCCCTTAGCACAATATCTGAGTGACCTATGGCATTAGAGGACTTAAATTTGATTTTTGAAATATATATTTATATATATAATATATATATATATATATATATAAATATATATATATATATATATATATATATATATATATATATATATATATATATATATATATATATATATACGCGTAAACACTACCAAAACCTTAGTTAAAAATCTAATCATATTGCTTTTTGGGGCATATTTTATCTTTAAGCAATAGATTTGAATATTTTGGGGTTTGATTACCGTACTCAAAGGCTCTTTTAGACAAGTGTGGGGGGGTTTTCCTTTCCCTTTTGGGCCGGAAAAAAGGTATATTTATCTCCAAACTGAATTTAAGTCAAACAATTAATTTCCCTTAGCATAATATCTGAGTGGCCTATGGCACTTAGAGGACTTAAGTTTGATTTTTGGAAATATATATATATATATATATATATATATATATATATATATATATATATATATATATATATATATATATATATATATGTTAACGTTTTTCACCAAAAACCTTAGTTAAAAATTGAATGTATTGCTTTTTTGGGGCATATTTTATCTTTAAGCAATAGATTTGAATATTCCTTCAAGTTTTCCTTACCTCGAAGTTACAAGAGAAGTTTTTTTACACTCAGACAGATACTAAAAGTTATCAGTTTTGATCAATTCCAACTCTACCAATTATACTCAGCTTAGCAACAAAGTGTGATTGATTTACTTAACAGAACCCTATTATTACCGGTAAATATATTACCCAGCAACTGTTGTAGTCAATTATTTTGAATGTCCTCCCCTATTTCTAGCCTGTCGCATGTCAGTTGCACGTGACACAGCGTACCAAATATAAAGCCTAATTTGAAGACCCAAGAAACTCAGGTTATTTTAAAGTAATAAAATCAAATCGTTAGCTACTTTTAGGAGATGTTATTATTAAGTGTTGAAATAAAACCACAAATTATTTTGTGAGAAGAAAATTTCTGGCAAAAAACTAACCAGTTTGTCTATTTATTGTTTATACAGAGTGTCTCAAAATATTTTTAAATGAATATATAAGTCATAAAAGTAGGACAAAGAGCTTTTATGAATATGAAATTTTGTTTTTAAGGGAGCTTAAGTCCTAAAGATATTTTTTTCGGTCATTCCGGTCATATGCCTGTATTTTAGATTTTTTTTTGTATAAAAATTTTAAATTTTTTTTAGGGACATAAAGTATAGAGTGCCCCCGAGACTAATATGGCCTTAGATGTGTAAGAAGATTCTATTTTTATGCAATAAGTTATAAAATTCTGTAGTTTTTATGCAAAAAGACTAGGTTATTACTTACCAGATGCACATTTTTCAACCTATGAAGATGAGTTTTATTTTTTGTTGAAAAAGAAAAATAAACATTTTTAAAATAAGCAATTTAATTAACGTTTATCAATTTTGGTTTAAGTTATGTCTTTAGAATTAGAATCAAATTTTAATTTTTAAATTATTCCCATAATTTTTCTTAATATGTCATTTTTTAAAACTTCACTCATCTTAAAACTATAAAACTAAAACTATGAAAACTATGAAAATTTATATTTTGTTGCAAGAAACGAATTATACTTACAAATAATTTTTTGCAATATTCGACTTAGCTTACTCAATATGTGACATCTTAAAATAAAAAAAAATAAAAATTAAAAAAGTATTTTAATTAAACAAAATCAATTTAAACAGAATAATAGGTAAATTGATAATTTACATTGATTTATAAGTATGGATACATGGATACCCTTAAACAAAATTTACAGAAATAATTTGCAAAATTCTTTTTTTAAACAAACGAGCACACAAACCCATTAATGCATGCCATATTTGATAATTTACCTAATCAACACAAACACATACAAAAATCTTAGAGATCCAATCTTCATAATTGTTCAAATGTGACTGGGAACTACTAAGAGAGATTTAAAAAATAATGTTGAATGAGGTAAATTGACATAATATTATACCTATTGTATTTCTTGTAACAGTTTAGTAATCTTTGTTTTAACATGCTATTCCTACGTCTCTACAACTTTTATATACAATTTCATTTCAGTTTTACTTATTGCTAATTTTTGTTCTTTATCGTAATATGCCTAAGTATATGTAGTTATGTGCAATTAATAAATAAAAATAAAATAAATAAATGAATGAATGAATGGATGAGCGAATGAACGAAGAAATAAATGCTTACAAAAACTTTAGCTTACTAGCTAAACAAAGTATTTGTTATCCGTATATTTATTTACTAAAAAAATAATTTAAATCACAAACTGTTCTCATCTAATATTTGATTTGGTATCTTTGGTTGCCACCTTCTTAAAATATTTAGACTTTCATCATGAACCCCTAAATATAAATTGTATTTTCTAAGGCATTTTAGTACTTTTTTTTAACAAATATTAGTGACCTGAAATTATAAAAACCAACGTCTTACTTATTCATTAATGGTTATCGTCGGGCCATATGGAATACTACCCATATTTTTTTACAAAATGACCAAAAATTATATTATTTTTTAAAAATGATTAATGCCCTCCTTTTTTATTAACCTATTTTATAATTAAAGTAAGAAACTCGTGTAATTGGTTTTAGTATTCTTAAATGTAAAAATAAAAAACTGTACTTTTTACCTTTATTTTGCTAGATTGGAAATAACTTTGGTATTCATCAATATCTATTAAAGGCATATTGTAAAACTTTGTTTTTAATAAAACACATACCTTTTATATTATTTTAAAGGAATTCATGAAAAATTGGAATTTGTGGGAGTGTTTACTAGTTGGCCGAAGTCGACGTTTGGCATTTGCCACAACTTTAGGCCGAAGCTGAAGCCGAAGATATAAATTACAAATTTAAATTGTATAATACTTTGTTTTATTTACTAAGGAGTGTTGATATTAATTGTAAAAATAGATAATTAATAAAAGATAATTGCATTACATCGTTATAAAATTATATACCCTCTGTTGGACCAAAGGGCACGCTCACTCCAAAGGCAACCGTATCGCTGACTCGTTGACCAGGAAGGCTGTCGGAGCCCTTTGGACTAGAACCTTTCCTAGGTCTGACAGGGTCTTTGAAAGCACCTCTTTGGAATGTGTAAAATGACATACCTTTGTGCAGAGGTTGTGGACAGGATGACGAGACGGTGGAGCACATCCTTCGTGACTGCCCTGCACTCTCGTCCAAGAGAAGATCCATGCTGGGCGAGTATTGGCTTTCCTTGGCCGACATTAAGGAGATTCCCCTCGGCGACGTTGTCACCTACTTTAAATCAGTGGGATGGGTGGCGTACTGAGTGAGGAGTTTTCCTTTAGGAGGTAGCACAACGGGCCTACTGAGGCCTAGGTGCTGTGATGTTTATCACCCTCCTCACTTTAAATTCAGATTTATTAGTTATTATAATAATATGGCTTATCTTATTATAATGACTGAGAATGTAAAGGTCTATAATTTAGAAACACCAAAAATATTTGGTGTTTAGAAAGTAATGTGCTTTAGTAAAAATTAGTTTTATTTTATTATTGCTAAATACAATATTCGTATTGGTTTTTGGCATTTGGAAACAGCATTTCAGTTTGACCAAAGCCAAAGATATGGGCAAAGGTCCCATTTTAACCGAATCTAACCGAACCGAAGCTTGCTTACCCTTTTAAAGAAACCCGAGGACGAAGATTTGCAACACTCCTTATAGAAATATTTACCAGCCATCCACATCAATCCTTTAATCTTTTTAACATTAATATTTACAAGCTACGTGAATTTTAATTACCAATTTTGTTTTCAAAGGAATATTTCGCATTAATTTACCCTTCTTCATTATATTTATATCATAACTTTCGGAACAAAGACTATTCTCTTTTCCCTTTGAGACTATTATCAAAAGGTGTTACGGGTCGGTACAGGTTCCATAATGAAATTCCGCCAAAATTTATATTTTCATTTTCCTTGTTAATTACATTCTATTTTCCAGATTCCCGGAAATATAAGCTACGTGAAAGTGGTTTTCTGACTAATGTTTTGAAAAACTGCTTAAAGATTGTGTTGTTTGTCACTACTTTTTCATGGCATATTGTTTTAATACTTATACCGAAAAAAATATTTTCATGGCTAACTGCACCAGCTATTTAAAATTTTTAAGACACTGGCAAAAACTTTTGCAGTTTGATTAAATTTGTCCTTTCATGGTTTTCATAAAAGTGTAATATTTATGTTTGTCATTCGAAATACAGACATGCCATAAATATTTTTGATGGTTTAAATTGCCTGTTAAAATGGAATTTTATCTTTGATAAAAACTTTAAATGAATGACACAAGAGTTTTTGCATTTTAAATGTCTCAGATTTGAGTATATTTTAAGCCTAAAAATGGTAAATTAGGCTTTAAATTTAAGAGTGCATTTACGCTACACCTTAGGGGTCGGGCGAAAGGACGCGAAGACGGTGGGCGGAGACTAACAAACTCCCACTACCATAATTTTCGTATAGCCGCATTAAAAATATTATATTTTATTTAGGTTCTTCCAAATTCGGTGTATCGATGCGATGTTGTTTCCGATTGCAAGCCTACAGGAGATAACGTTTTTCGGTAACTATTTTACACTTAAATGACATAAATTATACACCACTTTGAAGGTTAGGAAATAATCTATGCCTCTGATGTAACTGATTTTTGAAATATGAGTCGAGTTAAGAAAAAATAGTATCTAAACATAACCGATTTTAGGGTGACTTTCACTCAAGGAAATATTAAAAACTAAATTCAAATTTAAAAAACTATTACAGCAGAAGTCTGGATTTAAGTGTTGGCTTTTATATAGTTTTTAAAAATTATCGATAACTTATACTGTTTTTGAGAAAAACATTATGCCCCAACCCCAAATTGGATCCAATTTTCGCGGTTGAAAAGTCAAAAGAACGTACCCACTCGTTTATTATATCTTCCAAAAGTGGTTCTTTAATAACAATGCTGGGGATGTGACGGAAAATGTACTTTTAGCATATTTAAAAAAAATCGCTATCCTTGTTGTGGTCCGGTTTATTCTATGGTGAAATTATGCATCTTTTATGGAAAAAAGCAAGATATTTCAAATTACAAAAAGCTCATTTTATTTATAAAACGACGAAATGACAGCTACGAGTCAAACAAATTCAAAATATTTACTTAGGAGAAACAAAACTTTTGGTTGAAGCACCGTTATTAAAAGATTAGGTGT
The DNA here is from genome assembly GCA_019359885.1 of Listronotus oregonensis. Classification (NCBI taxonomy): domain Eukaryota; kingdom Metazoa; phylum Arthropoda; class Insecta; order Coleoptera; family Curculionidae; genus Listronotus; species Listronotus oregonensis. The sequence goes on from JAHBCN010001491.1 coordinate 49,107, forward strand.
TTAAATCAATTACCAACAAACCATACTTTTTGCATCGTTCCCAGGAAGATTGCCAAATTTGAATTCACAGATCGAAAGCCAAGCTTTGATACTGGCCATATATAGGATGAGTTGGTAAACTGTGGCAAAATTTTTTTGGTGCTATTTTGGATTTAAAGAGACATGAAGGCCCAAGGTTCTTGGTAGTGGCCGGAGGATATATTTTACCAATGTCAAATAAGCAAGTTTTTAAAAGGAAATTTTAGCGTTTTATATGCCAATAATTTTTATGCAAATGCAACATCTTTTATTTTGATAACTAGCAATACAGGATACGGAGATCCTGCAAAAAAATCCATCGATTTATCCTCTGGATTTATATTTAAGTTCTACGGCTCCCATTGGTTTTTTAATATTTATGTTTAAAGTGTACTTTTAACTCGGGTAAATATTGTATTTTAATGTCTATGTACAATGTACATTAGCTTGATTAATATAACTCAAAATTTAAAAAAAAAAATGTTGGTTGCCTATGCTTTTTTTAAAAGAATTTACGCCTATCAACTAGGTACCCTATGGGTTTACTTTGGCTTTTCTTTCCATTACCAGGTTACCAACTTTTTTCCACGGTAGTAGAAAAATAACTTCGCTTTAAAATTTAAGTTTTGTGTAAGTTAATTTTTTATAGTTGTACGAAATGTCAGTATCCGAATCACTGGCGCCAGTAGTCTCGTAAAACAAATATCTTCTGGCGCGTTAAAAATTATAAGGGGTTATCTTTTGATATCTTTGCATGCATGAAAGCACTTACGCGCCAGTAAAAGTTTACACATGCATAATTTGGAAACTGACGTGATGTAATCATTGACGCCAGCAAATCAATGTATATATGTATAAACCCAGGCATTTGGTTTATTTTATAACTATGTAATGTAATAATTAAGAAGCATTTAAAAAAAGGCTTTCAGTAATTAATTTTGGAATTTTCATATGTCTGCTTTAATGGAAAATATATGTTTTTAAATAATTCATTATTTTACAAATGTTTGTTTCCAAAATAAAAGGTTTTTCTGGTTTAAAAAAATCTTTGCAGTCACTTTTTTAAAATGAAATATCTAATTATATAATAATAAAAATCAAGCAATTAAAGATAGTTAAATAAAAGTGAAGGTCTACCTTAAAAGACAAAGCGTTGGCTTTAGACTCAAAAAGGCTGAAGTCTTTTTAAAAGAAGAAATATCGAAATTCATGGATGAAGCGCCAGATGATACTTATTTACATATAACTGGCTACGATTTTTGGCTTAGCGGGCGCTTGTCGTAGAGAGGAGTTAACAAAAATATGTCTGGACCATATTGAAGACCAAGGAAATTTACTATTGATACACATCCCAGACTCAAAAAATCACAGCTCTAGAAGCTTCGTCATTTCTGTAGATGCCGAAAATGAAAAATGTTTGAATCTATATAGAAAGAATGCCAGTTTAAGAAAGCCGACAACACCACATAGGCGTCAACTATAAACACGGAGTGTGTGTAGTACAATGTATCGGCATTAATACCTTCGGAAAAATGCCATCGGAAATAGCGGCCTATCTCAAACTTCCTAACCCGGAATTATATACTGAGCATAGCATTCGCCGGTCCTCTGCAGCATTTCTTGTAAACTCTGGAGAACACAGGTCCAACATTAAAGGTATTAGAGGCTGGAAGTCTACATCAGTCGATACCTCGAGAATTCAACAAATGTTAGGAAGGATATTTTAAACAAAATACTCAATTTTACCGAAACACCTTCCACTATCCAGAAACAACCGTTAATGCCATCTTTCAATGTACTCCTAAACCTCTGGGTTCAAGAAACCACTTTCATAGTTGCAAAAGATTGGCTCATCAAGAACCCAACGCCCCCGCCGTCAATGTTTTCTACTGAAAAGCAACTCGCGTCAGCAATAAATTTGCAAAACGCGACCAATTGCACTTTTACTATAAATTCCTTCGTTAATAAATAATATTTTAATCATAAATCTTTAAAATTATGTTGGTTTTTCCTCTCGCTTTTGTAGAAAAAATATTGTTCCTAACACTTGCGGAAAGTAACTTTTCCGTTCTTGGCTTTGTGTACCGGCAGCCGCGTGTGGAAAAGTATCACTTTCCGCACTTGTTAGGAAAATAACTATTAACTCAGATGCCAAAAAGTGCAAAGTGTATGACTCTTAAGCTTTCAGGTTCCTTTCCAATGGTCGTCAGAATAGGAAAGAGCTAACGTAGTTTCTTCAATTAATTCAAATAAAGTATTGAACTTAAATAAATAATCATAATTTCTCATAATTTTATAAAATAATCACATTTTTTAAAGTCCGTACCAGTACTACGCAAAAATGCTTTATTACTATTACTTTTATTAACTTATACAGCAAATAGAGCTGACTGATTATTAAACATATAATAATCTTAATAGCACCACACCAAAAATTTAAAACGATTTCCTTTCACTTAATAGAGCAGGTAAATATATTTACCTTCATCATTAACCAACTAAGCGAAATTAATATATCTATTGTCTGCAAAGTTCCAACAAAGTTTGAATTTTAACTCTACCTACCTTTATTAAAGTTGTTTGTTGGACGCTTTCACAAAAAGCAATTAATTAGTAGCGTAGCGCCAAGTCTGCGTGGTTAAACTTGGTGGGCGGTGAAAATTATATTAATTAAAAGTAAACAAAAAAGAGAATGCAGCTTTATAACTAATTATTAATGAAATGTTTGCCAATATTAGGTTAATAAAGTGACATTAACATTAGGGAACAAACTGCTATTTATGACCTTTAAAGATGAAAACTTCAAATTTATGTATGTTGAAATTTCTCTGGGATAGTTAAAATACTATTATCTTGTATTACTTTTTTTTGCCTATATTATAAAATATACTAAATGACATAGAAAATACAACACCCAAAATTATTTATTGAATTTTAATAAAAACTTGTAAACATATTTTTATTATACTTACCTGAAAATACTACATTTTCAACTGTGTATAAAATACGGTAAATATGACATTTTCAGAACAGTGCACGGAATTTTCTTTCCCGATCCCTCTTTCTGTGCGCTTATACAAAAATCCATCCATGGAAACTGTTCATAACAACGATTTATTTATTAATGACATATTTTATTTTCTGTCAGTGAAATTTATGCCATTTTCAAAAAATGAATTCAGATTTGGAAGAAAATCCGGATATTCCCGATATTATATTACAACAAGCGGCAGAAGTGGGTACATATTTATTACCAGTAAAATCCAGGTTGAGATATAAACATGAATATCACATTTTTACCGAATGGCGGACTCAGAAAATAATCAAAATTGTGAGTGACGATATTCTCTTAGTTTATTTTTCTGAAATAGCCCAATCTATGAAGTCATCCACCTTATGGAATCAATTCTCCATGTTAAAGAATGGTTTGGCAATAAAAGAAAATACTCACAACCAATATCCAAAACCCATCGTTTTTTTGAAACAACAAGCTGTAGGATATGTACCAAAGGTTCTTACATCAGAACAAGAACCAAATTTTTATGTGAAGTTTCAGATGGACAATATCTACTAGCAAAAGTAATTTTAGTGTTTGGCATCTTCGGCGCATGCCGCAGAGATTTAATACGTTTGAGTTTAGATGATGTGGAAGATAATGGACGTTTCCTTGTCGTGTTTTACGAGATGGAAAAACTCACAGGTCAAGAAGTTTTACCATTTCCAATAAAAAATGCAAATTCAATCCCTGTACACTTTACTGTAAATACGCAGATCTCCGCCCTAAAAATATGGAGAGTAGAAGATTATTTGTTGCATACCGACACCAAAGATGTTACGTTCAACATGTTGGGTGCCATACTATCAGTGGTATTCCAAAACTTGTTGCAAAATACTTAAAACTAAAAAATCTCGAAGAATATACCGGGCTACGGCGTTCTTCAGCTACCATGTTGGTAGAAAACGGCAGTAATTTGCTCACTTTGAAAAGACACGAAGGATGGCTTTCTTTTAATGTAGCAGAAGGATATATAGAGGAGTCCATAAAAAGAATTGAAGTATTCCAAAAGTTCTTTAGGCCTTGTAACTTAGAAACATGGAAACTACAAAATCTGTAACAGTCAATCCAGAGAACCAAAACATACATGAACACTGCGCTTCAACATCTTTAGTTCAACAAAAAGAAATACAAAAGGGATTGAGCTTTAACAATATTACGAATTGTACTATAAATATAACCATTAATCATAACGGTTAAGTTCAAAATTAATTTTTTTAGATTAAATTAGCTTGATATTTTTTTGTTAATTTGTTTTACTGCTTTAAAAATAAAAATAAATAATTGCAATTTTCTTTAATCTTTTTTTGCGATGTTTTTTGTTTATGTTGTTTTCAGGTACCTTAGTATAATAAAAAAATCGTTCATTACACGTCCAGAAATGGATTTTTCCGTTCTTGCATGACTGCGCCTCACACGAGAAATTGTCACGCGCGCACGGAAATATCATCATTTTCGTACTTGTAATGAAATATACTATTTCTATTATGGAAGCATACGCTGATAAAATTTTGAAGGCATTTCGAGCCGTACTTTTTTTGTAAAGGATTAGTTTGTCATATCAAGATCCGAACAATATGAACCTAATATTCATTGATTTTCCAGTGTTGGATTTGTTTGGTTCCATTTTTTTAATTGTTGTTTCATTGTATTATCATGCAGACGCGCTGATTTCACTCAATTTTCCGAGTTTAAGAGGGGTCGGGGTTACGTGAAGTCGAATTTTCTTTTAGAGAAATCGCTAATCGGGTGAATCGAAACAAAGCTACTCTAATGAGATGTTGTCATGCGTGGATCCAAGAAAGCCGAAATCGACAAGTTAAACAGGACATGATCGTTATTTAAGGCAACTCTCACTTAGAGATCAATTTTTCACAACAAGGGCGGACGCGCTAATTTTACTCAATTTTGCCAGTTTAAGAAGGGTCGGATAGTCGGGTTACGTGAAGTCGAATTTTCTTTTAGAGAAATCGCTAATCAGGTGAATCGAAACAAAGCTACTCTAATGAGATGTTGTTAATCGTGGTTTCAAGAAAGCCGAAATCAAGAAATTAAACAGGACAGGATCGTTATTTAAGGCAACTAGCACTTAGAGATCGATTTTCCACAACAAGGGCAATTGCAAACCAATGGTTTGATGCTGTCAAAACGGCAATAATAATGAGGACAGTTTATCGCCGAATGAAGCCGATGGACTGTTTTCATACCATCCCCATCTTGTACTACCTCTGATCCCACAGCATCATCACCAACGATTGGTATGGAGTAGGGAGAGAGTTGAATAGAATATGGAATGGAACTCAGTCGTGTTCAGCGATGAGTCAAAATTCTGTTTGGGCACACATAATGGCCGAGCAAGAGTAAGGAGAAGACGTCGTGAAAGACGGAACGTCCAATTTTCCATCGAACGGCATATTAATCGCACTGCTTACGGCAGCAGCTCACTATTAGTGTTCATTCGAGGTAGCATGACTGCCCAGAGCTATATCAACGAAGTTTTACAACCACATCTGCTTTTTAGCAGTTCAATGAACGACCTCATGCCACACGTGTCAGTTTACACTTTTTAGAAGGATTCAAAATTCACCGCACCCTCCACAAACATTGAAGGCTCTACGAAACCAAATTCAGATGGCCTGGGATACAATACACCAAAAAGACATCAATCACCTTATCCAATCAATGCCACGACGACTTATCGAATGTGAAGCGAACAGAGGGTTCGACACATTATTAACATTAAGGTGGAATATCTTTGCTATTTTGCAAAATTTTAAGTTCAAATTTTAATCACTCATTGTAACAGTATGCTCAAAATTACAGCACACCTATTCAGTGTTGCATTTTCTATGTAACTTGGTATATTATTTATTTTAAATTGGCCACAATGTTTTTAATAATTATAGATAAATATATCACAAAGCAGCGGGTGCTTTTTTCAGCTAAATGTGTTAGATGACTTTCCAAACAGTTTTGGTAAATTTGGTACTAAATGATTTTTTTATGTAATAAAAAGTATTTAAACCACACAATGCTGCTTTTATTCGAAGTTATTTTCACAAGATCTTTTTTATTAAAGGACAATATCTTATTTATTTTTGTATTTATTTATTCTTCTAAAAGCCTATATAAATACAAATCGGACACCTTCCTTATCTTTTAATTTCAGTTTGTAAAATCCATTATTAAATACTACGTTTTTCATTGATTTGCTCCTTTGTATTCTTAGTCGTTCTTTTATTCATAATAAATAAAAGAACAAAAAAGTCCCGCCTTTTTTTATAAACTCTGCTGTGTTTTTAAGCTATATCTATTTTCTTTATTGGCAGAAAGTTGTTCTTAGAAATGTCATGTTCTAACTTATATTTTATTATTATTGTGGTATGTTTTCATATTTAAATAAATATTTTATTGCAGAAAAAATATGGAGTTTGTGATTATTAAGAATTAAGGTGGTGTGAAATTTATTGGTACTTTATAAATAAAAAAAAACTAAAAATTAAGCTACGGGGCCACCGCAAAGCCAAACAATTTTTGGTGTTCTTTTATTACCTTAACAAAACTTAACCAAAATAATCCAATAAATATGAACAATTTTCTTTATCCAGGAAAACAGTTAAAAATATCACAACAAAAAAGCTTAACACCTAAAAAATACCATGTAAATAAATTCATAAAATATTCTTACTTGCAGGTATATAAATAATTTGATTTATTTTTAACAAAAAGCAATTAATTGATAATATAACGCCAAGTCTGCATAATTAAACTCGTTGAACGGTGAAAATTATAATAATCTTAAGTAAATAAGTGGACGCAGCCTAATTAATTACGTATGAAATGTTCACTAATTGGGAAATCGTAAATAAATTATCTTCTAGGATAAAGAAATTTACGATGTTTAGGTTTTTACACATATATGATACTTTTACATCATTACAGTGTGGTCAATTAGACCAATAAACATTTTATTCCTAACTTAAAATTCCATAATTCCAAGTTATTTTCATATCAGTCCACTGTGTTTACACTGTTTTATTGTAACTATAACTTTGTTCCTGCGAATTTGTTTGTTATTACTCCATAGTTAAGTAACAACGTTCAAGATATTTACCAATTTCAAAAAATATGCTAACGAGAGAAAAAAATATAAAAATGGCTTTTAAAATTTTAATGTGAGTGCAACAATTGTTAGGCTTAAATTAATAAAATAAGATTTAATTTAATTTACGACTGCAAACACCCCAAATGATACCTATATGAAAACTATTAATTTACTAAATATTTAATGGATCGATCTCCACTTTAAAGTAAAATACCATCTGGTATTAGGTATTATTTCTATTTTCTGTTTCATTCCTTTTTTATTATTTTTTTAACAATATATTTGAATATATAATGTTATAAATACCAAATTACAATATTTTACAATTAACTTAATAACTAAATCTATCTTTAAAAATTAAAAACTTTATCAAGTTACTTCCTGGATTGTACCTAGTACCGATGCTGCATTACCCCGTTGCACAGCTTAACCAATTCTTTAGACTTTAGATAATGAAACTTCGAGATTTGTTTAATGGAATTTTTTTGAAAATTTTATTTATATATCCCTTAGCCTCATCACCCAAACTACCAAAAGTTTCCACACCAAAAGGAATGAAGATCAAGGAGTCTGCTCTTTATATTTTAAGTGTTTTTTATACTTGGCAAGACGAGCAGCCGCACCTACTAAATTAGAAGTTTAATCCAGATAGGATTTTGCAAGTGATATGGCTTCAAGTAGCCTCCTTAAGTAATTATTTTCCATAGTTCTAGAAAATTAAGGTTATGCCACCTACACGTTTTCCATCGCTTCTGCAAACACCAAGAGACTCTAACACAAAAGGATTTTAAGCTGAAATCAGAGCTTTCTTGATAATGTCGTTTATCTGACTGTGTCATAAATATCAGCATTTTCGCCGCAAACGCAGGTGTGCTGTCCACACACAGGCAGACCAAATCTGAGAGCGATGGAAATATGGAATGTTTTGTTATCTAACAAATTTTCCAAGGACGAAGAAGGGAGTGCGTTAATCCAAGCATTACATTCAAGGGCCTGAAGAGCAAGTAGACGTGCCTTATCTCTACTTGCCTGGCATATGTTTGTAATATATTTGTGACGAGCTTGGCAAATCAAAAAATCAAAATATTTCTGTTTTTTTTTATATATATATTTTCTGTTTTATTTATTAACGGTGAAATATATAGTGTGTGCAAGAGGACAAATGTACCCAAATAAATAAGATTTTTAAAATAAGCATGTATTTTTTATACGATCAGTGGTCTTAACTTAATAAAATTATTAAAAGTAAAAAAAAATACCATTTCCATATTGATTTTTTTTTAGTTATTTTCCTAGAACCTAAAGGAATGTTTTTTTTTAAGATAGTAAATAAATAGCCTGTGTCTTTTAGTACTTTAATTCTATTTAATATTAAATTAGCATAAACAATTTGATTTAAAGGGCTCCATAAAAACATATCAGACATGGTTAAGTCTGAGATCCTTGGAGGCTACAAAATTGGACCATTTTTACTAATTCACCATGTATTAAATCTACAGATGAGCCATTTTGTAACCTCACGACCACAAGAACATTCTAAAAGAATTACATTTATATGGAAAGTAGCTAAATATAAAAATTATTTATTATTTCTTTTTAACCGTATATGTAATGTTCAAACTGTCACATGTCTGTATTTTTACATTTTATCAGGACGGCAATGCATATGCCTGCCTAGGCAGGAAAATGCGTTTCCGTCCCCATTTCCCTGCTCGTTTTATGTATTTCAAAAATTGTTTAAAAATTATACTTCTAATACAGATCTCACACATGTCATAATAAAACCACCAGCTAGTTTTAAAGCTTAAATTTATGTCATGTATTACATGGACCAAATAAAATCTACAAGAAATTCATATATTTACATTTATTGTTAAATTAGTATCGTTATTAATATATAGAAATCTTGAGAGCATTCTGTTGCAGTTGTGTTTGGTTTGAAGATATTATTTTTTGCGGAGTTTCTTCAGGGGATGTACTGAACAACTGAATACTTTTGGAAGTAGAAGATACCATCAGGGCAGTCTTACTTTTGTTTTCCAAAGATGAATGAATCTATGTAACCTCCAGCAACCGTACTTGATTTTCATCCTCTCAGTCTATTTAGTTTTAATAGATCGGCCCCGTTCAATGATAGCCAATTGCTTAATAATGTAATTTTTATTGTGCCATTAAACAAATAACCTGCCTTTTTTATGTATTTTCGCGTAATAAGGTATTTATGGAAAATAGCAACCCAATCTGAATGGCCTACAATAAACGATCCACTTGTGTATGTTTTTGTGTGAGGAATTTCTATGGCGATCTTTCCTTTCAAAATATTGGATAAAATAAAATAGGTAACGTATTTATAGCAAACAGAAAATAATTTTTATAATTTCTTCTTTTAGTATATTTTTTAAAGACCTATCTTGATGCTAATAAAGTTTTCGGTTGCCTTTGTCAGCAACTCGTTAATGTTTTCTCTGGACTTCTTCTGCTGAAACCCTAGATTTTGCCGCTTTAAAAAGCGTGCTTGGCTTCTTTTCCTTGAATAATTCGCCAAGGCAGTATTTCTCGTTCCTTTCTGGCTACAACATGCTTTGAATATTTGAAAAGCCTTTTCGTATCACAATTTGCTTTTTATTGGCATCAAACTTTCTCTAATCCTGTCTGCAGCTTCTTTTAATTCAGGTGCCGAACAATTCATCGTTTCATCTTCATTTTTTGAAATCGTTTCTTTTTAAAAGATATAAGTTTTCATCTTATAAATTGAGGGTTATAAATAAAATTGTATAGAAACCTCGACGGAAAACTTTATTGCTGTCTCGAGATTTAGTATATCTCGACGCTACGCGTCTCGATAAAATGTATAACCATTTTGACCAGCGATGAAGCATTTTTCGTCTTGAATTGTAATATACTGTTATTTGAGGATAATAGCCACCATTTTTTTAAACTTTTGACGAATCCACCTAGTTTTAAATATTTAATCTGAATAATTACGGGCATGTATCGCATAATGAGGAAGCTCCGTCCTTCTGAAAGTATACATTGCAACGCAAAATTAAGAGATATCGTTTTTTTTAACAGTGATTTTAAAGTTAAATAATCTGGAAACTAACAAACCATTTTTAAATACTTGTTTTTAGATCAAATGTACATCAATCTATTTTTAAATTACTCATGGAGAAGTATTTTATTCCAATCTAGTTTAATTGTACAGGGTAAAATAAAAAAGTATGTTTCATAGGCGGTTTTCTTTTTCACGTAATGAAAATAAGTGACACCAGTCAAACTTCAGCTTTTCCCTAGTGTGCAAGGCCAGTGGTTTATCTACTGAATAGTTTTTGAAATTCGTCTCTAACTTTGATAGTTTTGAAATAATGCAATTTTTTCCTTTAAGATGTTCATTTTAGTTGACAACATAAATACCTTTATGTTGGCCAGTTTAGCCACAAAGTAATTACCATGGTTACTTTACATACAGATGACAGTTTGTCAATTGATTGGAATAAGATCGCTACCTAGATACGTCATTTTTTACTTAAAATGTCGAGACGTCATTTGAGTCCAGAAGAAGTTAGTAGAGCTCTGGGTATGTTAGATGATCGTATGCATCAGAGTTAAGTTGCTCTCCGTTTTTATGTATCCCAGAGTGTAAACTGTTATTAGTATGTCAAGTAACCATGATAATCATTTTGTGGCTAAACTGGTAAACATCATGATATTTAAAGTAAAAATTTACATTTCATAAGAAAAAATTGCATACTTTCGAAACTATTAAAGTTAAAGACAAAATTTAATGGTAGATAAACCACTGCACACTAGGGAAATACTAAAGTTTGACTGAGGTCAGCCATTTCCCATATGTGAAATAAAAAACTTTCTGTAAGACATACCCCTATATTTTACCCTGTACAATTAAACTACGCTGTAATAAAATGCTCCCCCATAAATAATTTAAAAATGGTTGATGCACCTTTGATCTAAAAAGAAAGTAATTAAAAATGGTTGGTTAGTTTTCAAATTATGTAACTTTAAAATCACTGTTAAAAAAACGATATCACTTAATTTTGCGTTGCAGTGTAGGTTAAGATTTATGTGCTGGTTTAGCTTGCTCGTTCGCCAGATTTGACTACAAGGGACTTTTTTGCGGATCTTTATAAAGGACAAAGTAATGGCTACTACTTGCCTATTAGTGACACCTACAATGTTAAAGCCGGTACAAAATTCATTTTGAGAAAGAGTAAAAACGGTTTTGGTTTTAAACAACTTTTTAGGCAGAATTTAAGATAAAGTAGTAATTTTTTAAGTACGAACCTAATCTACCGGGTGACAACGAATTCACTACCCAGCTCTTTATTTCCTTGAATAAAAACATATGGCTTTTAAATTTTAAGATGACATATGATATCATAAAATGCCGATTTTGGATATTATAGCATGTGTCTATCACTTCCGGTTTAACCGGAAATGACATTAACTTTGATTTTTTCAATGGATCACACATTTTTCGAAATTTTGAATCTACGGATCATTTTTGATATAAAATCTATAATATTCTATACCTATCTCTGCTCGTTTTTGAGAAAAGGGCGATTGAAAATGTCCAAACGACCGCACATAATGCAGTTTCATGGGAAAACAAATAAATGTTATAAAAAATTATTATGTTCAATTTAATTTATCCTGAACACTCTATCTGTGGAGGTCAAAATAAGACTTTTCTAAAGATGTTACTCAAAAAATTTTAATGCAACATCCTGTTTATTTTTTTTTTTTAATTTGGATTTTATGGGTCATTTCTAATATAAAATCTGCATTATATCCTATACCTATCTTTGTTAGTTTTGGGAAAATTGTTTTTCCCTGTAACTGCATAATGTGCGGTCGTTTGAACATTTCAATCGCCCTTTTCTCAAAAACTAACAAAGATAGGTATAGGATATAACACAGACTTTATATTAGGAATGACCCGTAGAATCCAAATTTTAAAACATATTCAGGGTGTTGCATTTACATTTTTGAAGTAACATTATTAGAAAAGTCAATTTTCGCAGCACTTCCGGTAAAGCCCGAAGTGGTTTGATTATGACCTCCACAGATAGAATCTTTAGGATAAATTAAATTCACATAATAAATTTTTATATCATTTATTTGTTTTTGCATAATGTGCGGTAGTTTGAATATCTTTAATCGCCATTTTCTCAAAAACAAGCAGAGATAGGTATGGGACATAATATAGATATTATATTAGAAATGATCCGTAGAATCCAAATTCCGAAAAATATTTGAGTGTTCCATTGAAAAAATCAAAATTGATGTCGCTTCCGGTTAAACCGGAAGTGGTAGGCACATGTTGTAATATCCAAAATCGGCGTCTTATGATATAATCTGTTATCCTCAAATTTGAAAGCCATATGTTTTCATTCAAAAAAATAAAGGGCTGGATAGTGATTTCGTTGTCACCCGGTATATACAGGGTGTCCCAGAATATGTGGGCAATCTCTCGGAATCTAATAGAAAACCTAAAAATATTATGACAAGTTCCCATAAACTTTTTTTCTATGAGCCTCCCTACGGAGATACAGGTACATAACGGACGCCCCTGAAAATCGTTTGTGTTTAAATAACTTTTAAAATACTAGGCGTAATTTAATATTTTTTTAATATGATGGTTACTTAATAAGTCTTCTTAAAATGAACCCATTAAATCATATTTGGCTTATTTAGTTTGCCAGGGACGGACTAGCTCTGACACAATAATAGCAATTTTTAACACCCTGTATAATAAAGACTCAACAATATTATTTTTAGATAGCTTTAACCTTAAACTACAAAAAAGGTACTCTTGATTGACATCGATATAATCAACTGTTTACGAGAAATAAAATATCATGGTTGGTAATTTTTTTACCTTGTACAGGGTGTTTTCTAATTGTACGTTAATATTAGGGAATCAATTTTTGAGTCCATTTTAAGAAGAAAACTTTATATGAACGTATGTACTAAACGTCTTAACTTTTGAGATGCAGGGTGGTAAAATTTTCAAAAATAAATCATTTATTATTAAAATCTGTAAAACCACTTTAGATATTTTAATGATATTTGGCACACATTTACTATGTATCAAAAAGCATTTTTTTTTATTTGCCAGAATAGGCAGGTCAAATTCTGTACGAACGCCACTGATGGAAATTTAAAAAAATGTGGTACACTAAAAAATGCTCCTTGATACATGGTACTTATATGCCAAATTTCATTAAAATATCTAAACTGGTATTACAGATTTTAACAATAAATAATTTATTTTTAAAAATTTTACCACCCTGTATCTCAAAAGTTAAGACGTTTAGGACATACTTTCATATAAAGTTTTCTTCTTAAAATGGATTCAAAAATTGATTCCCCTAATATTAACGAACAATTAGAAAACACCCTGTATAATGTAAAAAAATTACCAACCATGATATTTTTTTTCTCGTTAACAGTTGATTTTATCGATGTTAATCAGGAGTACCTTCTTTGTAGTTTAAGGTTAAAGCTATCTAAAAATAATATTGTTGAGCCTTTATCATACAGGGTGTTAAAAAAATTTCTATTATTGTGTCAGAGCTAGTCCGTCCCTGGCAAACTAAATAAGCCAAATATGATTTAATGGGTTCATTTTAATAAGACTTATCCAGTAACCATCATATTTAAAAAATATTAAATTATGCCTAGTATTTTAAAAGTTATTTAAACAAAAACGATTTTCAGGGGCGTCCCTTATGTACCTGTATCTCCGTAGGGGAGGCTTATAGAAAAAAAGTTTATGGGAACTTGTCATAATATTTTTAGGTTTTCTATTAGATTCCGAGAGATTGCCGACATATTCTGGGACACCTCTATATCATTTGCTAATGTGGATATATTTATATGTAGGTAGGTATATATATTTATTTGTCTGTCCACGTGATTCTGAAGTTATGGCTTGAGCTAAAATCATGAAATTTGCCACAGTGGTAGTCTTTAGCAGTGGCTAGAACCTAACTAAGCCCGTTTTTTTTTTTAATTTTGCCTCCGGGACAAAAATAGGAGCAAAAAAGTGTTTTTTTACCGTTAGCCGTACGGAAGGTGTCTTACGGAGACAAGGCTACTTAATATTATCTCTCGCCTGGCGGACAGGCTTTTCATCTTGTTAGTCATAATGTAGTAACCTGTAAAACAATTTTATTTTTGTTTTGGTACACAGACCTATTTTTTTTTAAATAAATAACTCATTATTCCTTTCAAAATTTTAAAGTTACCCCTCACCCCTTAAAAGGTGGTAAAGCAAAAATGTCAGAAATAACCTAAAAGGGGTTCTCATTGTACTTAATACGTCACAAAATTTCATAAAAATATTTGAAACCGTCTTTGATATATCGCACTTTAAAAAACTCACCCTAAAGGCCTAATAAACTAAAATAATGCTATCAAAATATTAAAATTTCGCTAAAATTGTTGCAGAACTAAAGATAAGCTAATTAATTGTTTCTGGGAAAATTAAAGTATTTATACACCTTTTTGACTTGTCATTTTCCCCAAGCGATATTGCTGTATAAAGGTGGGTGAACTACACCTAACTATTTAAAAGAACTACCCACTTTTATAAAAAGTTCCATTTATTGAAAATGATTAATGTGCGCTATACATGTGTCACCTCTATTTTTGTGTACGCCTATTCTGACGATTCAGCATTAAAGGCAGTGTATTTGACAAACGATAAATGTAAATAATTAATGACTTTTGTGCACCTCAATGGTGTCGCGTAAACTGGTTATATTTTATAAATAAATCATTAAAATATAAAGTCGACAGCTAAAAAGTTTATTACAAATTTAGTTTTAAATGGTTTTGTTTCTTCTAATCCAAAGTACCCAGAATTTTTTAATAAAACAAAAACTGTTGAATAATTATTTGTTATTTATTATATTTTCTTCCAAGTAGTTTCCATTGCAAGCAAAATGCCTATTTCAATGCTTTCTCCAATCTTCAATCAGTAGCGAATTTAGGATTTTCGAACTTTTAATTTTTAAAGTAACACATGGTACTCACTTCAAATATATACTAGATGCTTTTGGCCTTAAAGAGAATATTTTGGTAACGAAAATAGAATTTGAGAAAAAAAGTTAATTTTTTTGGTGCCTTCCCAGAGAAAAAAAGTTCCAAAAGTGAATTCCCTATTTGCATTTCTTTTGTAAATTTGATTAAATTTTATCGTCAAATCCCAGATTTTGCAAAATTAAGTATGTTTTATTAAAAACCATAGCCAGTTAATTTTTTTCTTTTGAAAATTTTCTTTAGCAAAAAATTAATTAAATTTACGCACATATAAATAGAGGATTTGTTTTTAAAAGTATGATTTTTTCCTGTAGGGCATCCAAAATAAAAATCACCTTTTTTACCGAAGTGTTCCCCCTTGAGGCAAATAGCATCTAATATATAATTGGTGTGGGTCCCATGTCTTACTTTTTAGATAAAATTATTTAAAAATCTTAGATTCGCCACTGTCTACACTGTACTTTTCATAGGCCGATTTAGGAATCACCCTCAGATCTTCTACGGATGCTTCTTTAGCGCTTCAATCGTCTCAAAACATTTATACACAAAGTGATATCTTAGTCTTGTCAGGTGAATACGGGGACTGCGAAACGGTATCAATGTTGTTTTTGGCCAAAAAAAACGCGTACAAGATGAAATGTGCATTGTCGTGGTAAAGAAAAGACTGGTTTTATACCAAAATGCGTACCTCATGCAATAAAGGTTTTCTTCCAAACACTATAATATGCTCACGCAATAGTCTCTATTTACTGTTTTGTCCGGCGGAAGAAATTCGGAGTAGACCACACCACCACAGACAAACAAACAAAAGGTCAACAAACCTTGATTTTGGAATAATTCTGTCGTGTTTTTCTGAATTTTAGCTAGTCTGAAAAACGCCACTTCGATGATTGTTGATTAGGTTCGATGTATATGACATCATAGATCCATATCTCGACACCGGTAATGATGCCGTCGATAACATTTTGGCATAAAGAGCCTTTCTTTAGCAACATCATTGCGTTGCTGTTTTTTACCAAATTCAGGACTCTCGGCACAAGCTGCGCTTGAACCGTATGATGGCCAAATCATCGTGCATAACGCTCTGCTCCGATCCGAAAACCCAAGATCGCCTGTTATTTCCTTGATGCTTACAGGATGATCTGCAAGAACAAACTTCTTATCTTTTTCGATGTTTATGTCAATGTTACTAGTGGATGGACAACCGGAGGAACGAAGCAAATCATTACTTCTGATGAGGTGGTCGATATCCTATTGGGGTATCTTATTCCAGGCTACTTTAACTTTGTGAGTAAGAGCTGCTAAAGGATGTTGCAAACTCAAGAGCCTGCGACCTATCATGTTCCAAACATGTTCAATTAAAAACAGATCAGGCGATCGTGGTGGCCAAGGTAAACGATTAATGTGATGTTGATCCATGAAGGCTAATGATTCTTTGGCAATATGCGGTCTGACATCGCTTGTTGAAAAACCGGGTTTTGGATGGTGTTTAGGTATGGAATAAGATGTGGCTCCACTACTTCCTAAATAAAGCGTCGGGCTGCCTCTAATGAAAACGGATCTACTACCATAAGCAATAGCACCCCATACCATAACAAGCACGATGTGGTCAACGTGACGCTCTCCGTCAAATTGTGGGTCACGTCTTTGCCCACGTCAAAGTCACATGGACATCCGGCGAATTCTACGCATTCTGGACATTATGAGCAACCAAAAATGGCTTCTCAATCAGCTACACGAAATTTAAAATTCAACTTACACCGTAAAATCACGAAAACTAAATGCTTCTTTATCACCAAACAATGCACGTAGCCACCACAAAAACTTAACAGATAAACCTAAAAATCACTTGTTGTTCATGGCAAGGTAAGTCGATATGTAAAAAACTATTAAATTCTAATAAACATATGTGGATCTTTTTCACGACTTGTATGACCAAGTTTAAATTCAGCAACCTATTTTTTTTTCTATTCTAATTAAAAGTAAATAGTCCTTATACACTTTCAACAATGCTTTATAAACTTGTTTTGGTGCCACATTTTACAAAAATACAATTTTTATCACTGCATGGTAGTCCATTTTTTCCATCGTAGAAAATACTGTAACACGTCAACTTTGAACAGCTGTTAACATACGAATAAATTGACACACTTATATGAATCTTTACATGTGTTAATAAAAAAGTACTAGCATTCTTAGGAATGGCCCAATGAGGCCATCTCCTATCGAACCACCATACTTACTCAGCAACTAGTAATGCATAATAGTACAGGAAACGAGGCATTGTGGCTAGGATTTTTTTTGTCCTGCATGGATTTACCTGAAATTTTCACAGAAAGTAGGAAATAGCCCAAGTATCAAGCTTATATCATGCCGAGGTGTTCTTTTATCCTGGGGGTGGTTGCCATCTTGGGGGTGGAAATTTTTTATTACATTTTAACTACAGACATTGATAAAAAAAGTAATTTTAAGTAAAACATGTTCCATACATTTTTTTCGTAAAACTAATATTTTTTGAGTTATTCGCGATTGAAAGTAATTTTTTTTTCTACGAAAAATCAACGTTTTTTAACGAGCAAAATTGTAGCTTATAAAAAAACTATAATTTTTTTTATTATTATTTCTCTACAACCAATACAGACCGAGCTACGGCTTGTTAATAGTTAGATTTTGTTCGTCAAATGCTAAATTGAAAAGATTCAAAGTCAAAAAGCGGCAAAAGTTTGTATTTTTTAAGGAAAACATATAAGGTCTTTTTTAAAGAATATAATAAGGCCATTTTTAAAAAAAACAAAAAAAAACTTTTAGCATAAAAATTGAGCGAGTTGTGATAAAAATAAGGTCGGTCCTTACTTTTTTCTACGAAAAGATCATTAAAAACAACACACTAATTCCCCTCTTCATTTAAATAGATCTGTACCCTTCCGCAATTATTTTAGTATATGTTATTAATACATCCTAAAAGTTTAACCAAATTAAAATGCTTAATTTTAGAAAAATTGGAGCTTTAAGTGAAAAACGATTTTCCGCAATTTCGTAAAAATAGCCATTTTCTTCAAAATAACTCCAACAATACTGGAGATACGAAAAAAATGCTAGAGTACCGAATTATAGCTTTTTTGATAACAGACTTTTCATTTTATAGATTTTTTTGTAAAATAAATATTTTGCCAGATATGACCGTTTAGAGCCTCTATTTACGAGCGAGCACCATCTTATTCAAGCCCTTTAAACTCATCTCATTCTAAAACTAAGGAATTAAAAAGGATTTAATTTGCATGGTCTTGTAGCTCTTAAAAAACCCTACAAAATTATTATTTTTTAATCTTTCCATCATTAAAACTAAAGGAGCTTTGTTTAAAAAACCAATTAACTTTTTTTTCGAAAATTCGAATAGCCCACTTCGGAGCATAATATTCTATAAAACCGATGCAATGTTGTAAGGGGTGGTTTTTAAGGATTAAAAATTTGCAAAAGAATGAAATTGGTAATATTTCATTCTTTTGTAAATTATATATATTTTTAATTATTAAATCTGTCAAGCTATTAATTTTTTGGGGATAAATCTTTCTTTTTTTTTAATTAAGCTAGAATAAGGGTTAATTTATAAGGGTCAAAAAGTTGCGAAATAAAATTAAAGTACATATTTTAAGCAACAGCATTTTAAAATTAAATCACTATGGTAAATTAATCATTTTTTAAGGATAAATATATTTTTTTTACTTTAAGCTCTAACAAGAGTTGATTTTTAAGGGTTGAAATATTTTAAAATTGTATTTCAAAGCATAAAACAATCATTAATCAACTAATCCAAACCAACTTTAACCCATCTTAAGGTTTAAAATCTTATTCTATAAGTTTTGAGAATTAGGGGTAGTTTTTATCCTGAGAAACAAACAGCGCACATCACCATGAAATAGAATTTGAAGTAGAGGGTTGGAAGCGCTTAATTCCAAATTTTTATGCAAATCAATGCAGGACAAAAAAATTGCAAGGTTTTGCCATGTTTTAGCTTCATTTCCGGAATTATGTATCATCAAATCGTGTTAATTTGTCAATTTTTTTTTTCAAATGTCATAAGGGGTGGTTATTTAAAGGTGGAGTTATGTCAGTTAAATATTTATTATACCGTAAACTGTTAAATATGTTTTTTCCACAGTAAAAGCGTTATTAAATAATTTTAAAACGAAATTTTTTTGTATTTTCGTTATTAAGGGTGATTTTTAAGGGTTAAAACGTTACAAATATAATGTTAGATATAACTTACAACAAAAAGATAAATACATTTTACATATTTAGCTATGATTTTAATTTACATAAGGTCTATTTCTATGGTTTTTTAATTTTTTTAGCATAAGGGGTGGTTTTTACCCCCTAAAAAGAAAAAGCACACCCTAAGCATATATAAACTTTGATCTAGAGGATGAAAGCAACTTGATTCCAAATTTTCATACTGTACAAAAAAATCCGGAGGTCAAACACATTTTTTCTCCCCATCCACTGTACTATAAATTAACTAAGAAAAATAAGAAACAAATTAACTAATTACACGCAGCATATGGTGGACGTTGTCACTTTAAAAACATTTATTTTCACACAAGGTAACTGGATATTTTACAAATATTTAAAATTGCTAAATACTAAGAATTTTATACTAAACAATTTATGTGGGAATATAACAGCATTTATTATTGCAAATACCACAGGGAGAAAATTTCTGATACGCCACTTGCTTCTGACGTGTGTCTTGCAAATAACACGCAATTCTAGGCATCGTTTAATATGTTTTATGTCAGTCATCATAATGATGCGATGTTCCCAAGGGGAACCCTTTTCAGGATGCTTCCCGGGGTAGCGTGGCGTCAGCTGGGGCAACATTACTTCTTTTGCATGATTTTTGGATGATGAATTTTGTAATCAATCCGTAACGTCATCCTTTGAGAAACTTTTAAAATTATAATATTTTCGAGCAGCTGCATAAAGTAGACCGTTTATTTGTTCCTTTTATCCTATATTTTAAACATGAATTTTTACAATAAACTTGTAAATATAAGAATTGTCGAAGGTAATAAAAATGCTTATTTTTTCTATTTGCAAAAGGACCAATTTTTTCAAGCTGAAAGGTGTTTATTTATTTTACATAGAATAGTGTAAATGCAAAAATATTAAAACATAATTTTTAATCGTAACACAGGTCCACAAAAAAAGTGGTGCGTGCTGGGCGTCGAATTAAGATTTTTTGGCGTATTTTTTTTTTCGCTGAACACAAATCTAAAGTCAAAACTGAAGATCAAACAGCAAAAAATCAAGAAAAGGCATAATTTCAGATACTAATGATTTTTTTTTAATTTAAAACGTCAATATCTTAAAAACTATAAAAGATACACAAAACTTTATAGGACATATGCTACGTATTTTACAAGTCCCTTATTTTAGATTATACAAATGTGTGTTCCAAATTGGTGGGGAATGTATGGGGATCTTGGAAACTGAGATAGGGGAAATGGGGAAAGTTTTGGACAATTATGTTAGTAAGCTTATCCCATTTACTACATGGTTTTATCTATTCAGGTTTTTGAAAAATTTAGAAAAAACCTGAAACATGCATTTTTGAAAATCGGCCATATTTTTTTTATAAGTGAAAAGTTTTTAAATCTGTAAAAACTTCTTCAAAGCTACTTTTTTGTAGAATATGACTAAGTAGTCAATTTTTATTTTCTATGTTTCGGGTTTTGGATTTTTTCGCAGCCAAATAGTGCTTTTTATTCTGATTTTAACAATGTATAACATGTTATAGTTTAGGGGTTTATAACCTCATTTACTTCAAAAAACAAATATTTTCTCAGTTGGCCTTGATTCCGGCGAAAGTCATCTAGGGTCATAAGCAGCAGAAGAAATGTTATTATAGCTGCGCAAACGTATTTCGACAATTTTCCTGAAAAGCAGCATCCTAAACTAACATATTTTCGAAAACTGGTTACTAATATGCTTGAATTCGGAAGTTTTAAAAAACCACGACCTAAGAAGTACGTTGAAGATAATCGACAACGAGATGCTGCAGTTAACCAACATTTTAAAGAAAATCCAACCTCTTCAGCCAGGGATGTTGAAAGAGAATTCCACATACCTAAGTCAACCATTCATAGGAAAGTTAGGACTATTTAAAAAAATATCGTTAATATGTTGAGAGAAATGGACAACATTGTGAATTTTAGGTCGTTATTTTACATCTTCATGTTAGTAGGAATATTAGTTTAGCCACTTTTCATTGTTTATATTTTCACTTGTTTTTTAATTAACTTGTTACGTGTAGTTTTGTTGTAACACGGTATTAACGTTATAGCTATGTTCGCGAACCCATTTCTGTAAAATTTCTGTGTAGCCTATGTATTTTTCCAATTATATTATATACAATTTTATTGTTTACAAAAAAAATGACGTTCGCCGGAATCAAGGCCAACTGAAAAAATACTTGTTTTTTGAAATAAATGAGGTTATAAACTCTTAAATTATAACATGTTATACATGGTTGAAATCAGAATAAAAAGCACTATTTGGCTGCGTAATAAATCCAATATGGCGTCCATATGAAAAAATGAAGTTGATAATAATTCTAAAAACCCGAAACGTAGAAAAAAAAATGGCTTTGAAGAAGTTTCTACAGATTTAAAAAAATTTTACTTATAAAAAAATATATGGCTGATTTTCGAAAATGCATGTTTCAGGTTTTTTCAAACTTTCCCAAAAACCTGAATAGATAAAACCATGTAGTAAACTGGATTAGCTAACAAAATTGTCCAAAACCTTCCCCATATAACCGACTTTCTATTTATCGTGGTTTCCAAGATCCCCATACATTCCCCACCAATTTGGGACACACTGTATAACCTTTTTGTCTAAATGCAATCATTTTAGAGTTATAATCAAAAAACCGAATTTCAGGATTTTTTTGAGGTATGGGTATGATTTTTTTTTATTTTTGAATTTTTTAAAATTTCCTAAGTGATTTAATGTTTAAATAAGTAAAATAAATAATTTATAATAAAAAAATGAACAAAAATTGTATTAATAAGAAAAAATCCTATTTTTGTCGGATTTTTTTTGTCAAAATTATATTTATATCTCCTTTATAATTTACCTTCTTCAAATGTTTATATAACTTTTTATATAGACAATTTAGAAAGCTTTATTTTTTGTTATATGAAATTTTTTGTATCTCTTATAGTTTATTTAATCGTAGTCCAAACATTCCGTGGTAGCAGGTTTCGGCCGGTAAATGTACCGTATCGGTTTTTTGGGTTTTTCTCGATTTTTTGCTGTTTGACCCACAATTTTGACTTTAGATTCGTGTTCAGCGAAAAAATATAAGTCCGACACCCAGCACACACCATTTTTTTTTGTGGGCCTGTGTAATCAATAGCCTATATAGGTAACATTTTTTATACTTCTAAGTCCAGAAATGACAAAAACAAAAAATCTGTATTAATTGAAACTTACACAAAGTCACAACAACACAAGAGTCACTTTTCTTATAAAAATTCCTTTTAAAATACCTATGAATGCCGTCAAATTTTGTCTTAAGTAGATATGTGACACATTTCGTGTAGCATCGACATTATTGCACTGGGGATAACAAATGATATTATATATCAGTATCAGATTTGAGGTATTTAATTGAAGTAACTTTTCTAGAGTATTTTCGGTCAAATTTTATCTAAATTTTTGCATATATAATAAACATTTTAATTTTGGACTTATCTCTCTTCTCTTTCGGAGTAACGATATTCTATTACTATTTTCCATACTATATGCATTTCTTGTTAAAGGACTGGCACGTATCATTTAAGTACTTAATATATTAATTATTTAGTTAATCTTTCTTAGTTACATGTATTATCTTAGTTGAGTTTTTGATATTTTTTAAAGACCTTTAAATATTTTATATTATTAAAACTAAACCAAAATTTAAGTAACTATAACTTTTTTTAAATACTTTGATATTTTTTGCATTTGGTACTTCCCAGCTGGAGAGACATTTTTATGTAGTAGTTATTTGAAATAACGTCCGTGGTGGCACTAGCGCGTTGTTTAAAAGGTGCTGTGAAATGTAACATTTGCATGTTTCAGTGCTTGGACAACGTTGACGGAACTGAGAAGGAAAGGAAGCACCGGAAAATCCGGCACTCGCGGTACTTTGGTTCTAAGGTATTTATATGTATAAATATGTAATATATAATATACATATATAATAATCCTTCGTGTGCTGTCATAAAGATAAAAAAAATAAAAAATAGGTAAATAGCTATGTAAGATCTCATCTCCAAATATATACAAAATTATTGTAACCTAATTATAAGCTTTACTAAATAATCGTTATTTATATAGATTAGATTAAATTAGTTTATTTGAGCGGAGATGGCAAAAATGAGCTGCACCACTGCAACCTTCCGAGATTTATTGTGGTTTATCCTATTATTCTTGTCCAGGCCCGTTTTCTTAACTAGACTCCAGAGTCTTGACACTGGCCACTCCATGTATTTGCCAGTTTTGGCTTTTCCTCACCAAGCCTGGTAAACCTAAGCCTACATAGTCCTTCGCAATGACACCACACATGTATGGCTGTTTCTTCAGTCTCCTGGCAGAACCTACACAGGCTATCCTCCACCAAGCTTATTCTTTTCAGGTGCTTGTTGAGTTTGCAATGTCCTGTTAGTTGACTTACCGTTATCCTTATGACCTTACGACTGTGGCTCAGTAGGTCCGATGTAAACTTGGCCGAGGAGGTCTTAATGAACTGCTTTGCCTATCGTTGTCCTGGTGTTTGTACCCACCAGCTTTGAAACTCTCTGTCTACCCAACTCTTAATAGATGCTTTAAAGAGGCCTGCCGAGATTCAACAGAATGGCTCCGGGCCTATCATTTCCATGGCTGATCATCCTCTTTTGGCTAGATCGTCGTCCTCTTTGTTACCTGGGTGGCCCTCGTGGCCTGGTACCAAGGCTACCGTAAGTTTGTTTGCCAAGCCAACTTTTTCCAGGGCCTGTTTACAGTCCCTGACTAGTTTGTAATTAACTTTTGGAAAACTGACGGCCTTCAGGGCCGCTTGACTGGCTGAGTAAATGACGATGTTTTTTCCTTTACTTTCTTTTTCTTTAATCCGCAGGGCGCAATACATTATTGATGCGATTTGCGCTTGAAAAACCGTGGCGTGCTGACCAAGACTTAAGGTTAGCTTTTCTCTAGGCTCGTCTCCAGCCAGCCTCCTACTCCATTGTTGGTCTTGGAGCCATCTGTATACCAGATATGATCGGCTTTGATTAGAAAGCCTTCTTTCCAGTACTCCCTATCTGGTAGTGACGATAACAGTTACTTTATTTTAATAATAAAATAAAGTAACTTTATTTTACTAGTATAATAAAGTGCTTATTTATGGACACAAAAGTGTTCTATGAATAGCACTTTATTGGTCAATCGTACATAAAGGGTTTTATTTAAAACCAGTACTAAATATAACTGTTAGATATTTAGCAATATGTTTTTTTACTGGCAACGTGATCGGACCTTCACAATCTAATTTGGAGAATATTATCCGACGCCTATAAATCTTTGTAGGCACCGTCATTTGTACATCATAAACTGACAGAAAATTAAAGGAGAAATAGATTAAAAGCAAACTGACACAAATAAGGTACAAATATATAACCAATGGTTACGTGACAATTTCGCCAGCATTATATTTGTCGAGTAAGCTCTAGTAAATATTGTCATAATTCAGTTAAAATTTACTTAAAGACTGCAATTTTAAGCCAGAATATTTATTTGTAAATAAAAACTTAAGGGACTACTACTACTGTCTTACGGCACTTTTTAATAAAAAGTAGGCTAATTGTCTAGAAAGATGCCGCAACTCCGACTTTAAAATTACATATACGGGTTTTTTTGGGGCGCTGATCATAAATCTAAAAAAAATTGCCGGAAACCCTTCGTTTTCGGGATATCCATCATCAAACTTTAAAATAAAAATAACCTCATTTACACTATTTCTTCTTCTTTGTGCACATAATTTTTTATTTTTACACTAAATTGGAACACAATATTTTATAAACACCTTTAAAAAACTTGTTTTTATATTTATTTTATACCTATATTTCATTTAATTGCAAACCTTTACTTTCCAACGCCGCAATCATGTATTGGCACCGTGCGCGATGGCAACGACATCTGACGGCTAAATTAAATCATGCTTTAAGCTTTAAGTCCATGGGAGAGGTGTAAGATTACTTATAATATTTATTTATTTTTTGTAAATTATTATATATAAACCTGTTTAGCACTGTAAAAGTGAAGTACAATATCAATGGTGAATAAACAATTTTAAAGCTTAGAAAGTAAGTAAAAAAAGTATAATAAAAAAAGAACTCGGGCCTTATTATTGGGGAATAAGGTTATCCGGTGTAATCAATGCAAATGACAGTTAAATAACATTACAAATGTCAGTATAAAAAATAAAAAATACATTTCAAAATGTAGCATATTAACTTGGTTTTTTAAAAATAATAATTTATTTTTAATTGATGAATAGTTTTTTTTATTAACCTTAGACAATAATCGGAAATTGGTCCGATAAGTGAAAAAATACCTGAAAAACTTACAAGTCTCGGGCTTTTTTAATATACTTAACACTAATATATACTTTACTTACTTGAAGGCTTTATAGCTATTTTCTCTATTTACAAACTTGTTTTTAAAACTCGCAAACCATTAAAAACCTTTAGGAAAAAACGGTAGACGGCAAGAAACGATAAGTTTTTTCTTGTTATATCAAGTTTGAAAGTTTGCCTAACCTCGAAACCCGAATGTCATTTGGCTACTTACTTTTTTCTTTTAACTGCATTTATCCATTTTAACCTTTTTTCTAATTTCCAACTAGCAGTTGGAAATGCATAAAATTTGCAGTAACTATTTCTGCCAGTATTCTGACATTTAAGCACACAAAAACTATTATGCACCATTTTTATTATTTTTATCTAATAGTTTACATTTGAATCAAGCATGATTTACCGAAAAATTTGACACAGCGCTGCAATCAATTCAGCTGTCCCCACCATATACTTCGCACCTTGCCAATACACTAGAGAATTCTTTAGAAAAAAAAAATGGGTGTAAAATAAACATAAAAAAGTATTTAGACAGTGTTTATAAAATATTGTGTGCCACTTTAGTGTAAAAATCAAGAATTGTGTACAAAAAGAAGGGGAAATATAGTGTAAATGAGGTTAGTTTAATTTTCAATTTTGATGATGGATGTTTCAAAAACAAAACATTTCCGCAAAAAAAAACAGATTTGTGATCAGCGCCCCAAATTTGGTGAAAATCGGAATTGCGGCAACTTTCTAGACAATTGCCAAAAGTAATTTTGTTACTAAAATTATATGACTTGTTTTAAGATATAAAAAATTATATACCTATTTTAAATCCTATAAAAATAAATTGTAGATTGTAAAGAAATAATCTACCCTGGCAACCATGTATTAAAAATCATACAAATACTTTATTTTAGAATTACATTTTAAAACAAAAAGTTAACTTAATAAAAATTGAATATATTTAATTTATTAAATTTGTATTATCTAGTTTTAAAAAAAGCAATATATTAAAATGACACCGAAATGGTTTTTAGATTTTTAATTTTTCTTTACCAAAATAATGCGTGATTATCCATATTCGTAAGGTAATATTCTCCCTATCTAATAGTTCTTTAAATAAATAAGCAATATACTTAATTCGTCAATTTATATTGGTAAATGAATTAAAATTTAATGTATAGCTTATCAAAATATAAGTAAATATTAAGGTCTTTAAAACACGCGCGATTTTTCGAGCACGAGGACGTAGTCGGCGTTTTTGAAAGAAAGCTGGTGCAATGAAAGTAAAATAAACAGTGAAGTTTATTTCTGGATTAAAAATCAACTTGGTTGTAAAAATATTGCAAAAAAGCAAAATAGTTAATTCCTATTAACAAGACACTACCCTATGAAATTAAAAAAGAAGTAGAGACATATGTTAGCTTGCTTACTTCTCTAAAAAAAAGTTTCTGTATAATTTTATATTTCTTTCTTAACTTTAAAGAAAGCAAAAAGTAAAATCTTTTAAATTTATAGCAGCTGTTACAGCATTATGCGTTATAAATAATCGTGCACTTTCAGATCCGTGGGAGGAGTGGGTTCAATCTCAAAATCGGAATTATACCCATTTGTTATCACGTTATTTTTGTTAATCTTTGTTTTATAAATTCTAAACAGGGTGACATGGTCCGATGATAATTGATTTTTTTTTAATTTTTGGTTATGTGAAGTATACGTCACTGTCGATCTAAAATATTGATGGGTCAACTTGATGTCGAAATTTATTTAGAAAAGTTTTAAACAACGACGAAAAAACATTTTATAATAGGTATAATAAACAATCGCAGCTGATAATTTTAAATATCTTAGTTATTTTTTCAACTGAAAAAAAAGTCCAAAACGGAATCGCACTTCAAATTAAGAATGTAATACAGCAAGCCGCAGATACAACAAAATCTCTCTCTCTCTCTCTCCCTTTAATATATTTTTATAATGGTTAGTTAATTACAGAACTTTCTTAATTTGTTTTACACTGTAATTTTTATTATGTAATACGATTTACGTTTTGACCAAAGACACCTAACTAATGTATGATAGATTTTATTTAAATTTTAACCACCGTAACTACTTATTTTCGAAGACATCAACAAACAAATTTGCCATGCTATTACGGCTACAACTACCCATATGCTGTCTTTTATTTACAATTACGATGCATATTTTCTGTTTGCTTAGCGGATACACGTTCTATTGTTTTAAGAAACATGGTCGATCGTTTCTGCGAGCTTTGTGAGAAACTGATGCCTACACAAAGAGATTTGCAGTTAAATCTACCGGGATTTTATTTGTTTACTACTTAAGAAGCTCTTAGAGTTGATGGTGTCTGAAGTGTTTAGATTTTAAATTTTGATATTGTTCAACGAATTCTTAAATTTAATTAAAGTAAATAAACACTGCGGGGCTTGAATATAATCATGAGGGAAGGGCGAGAGAGTTCTTGCAAACAGACCGCACCGGCCAACGATTATATACTACAGATGATGGATCAGTTTGCCGAATTTATCTGCCAAGGTCAAACTCAAACCCAAAAACGAATGTTTATTTGTCTTCTTTGGTCCAAACTACACAAAAAGTACTCTAATAATCGCAAATTGTTTAGAAACATCACACAGAAAACAGAAAACCCTTCAGAACACACAAGATTAAATGGCCAAATGAACGTAAACAAAACGATTCAGCACCGGTGGTGACGTCACAGCCGCTCTCCACTCCCCGCTAAATTTTCAAACGTACATTAAATGGAACTAAGCCATCCTTAAATATATAATCGGTGCTTAGAACTGTCATATCAATAAATGTTTATATTTAAATCGATGTTGCCTATATTACCACAAAAACCACTATTTTTTAATAATTTTACTACATTTTCAAGATACTTTACTGATTTTAATTTTTGAGATCTGGCAATTTGTTTACGATTTTTCAAAACAAAAATAAAAAGATTACTATACCAAACACCCTGCCAACAAACTGAGGTTGCGTTAATTCTAGTCCTTGAGTTCCTTAAAGTTGTTTAAACCAAAATCACTTTGTTTTAAAAAGTTTTAAAGTTATGTTTAATACAAGAAAATAAGGTACTTATTTATGTTTGGTATTAAAGAAAATGTTTCATTCGTATTAAATATGCCATTCTCTAATTTATCCTTACATTAAATTGCGGTTATTGTGAGGGTGATTCAAGAAAATGCAATTTTAAAAATGTCATAAGGTATTTATTATGGATTACGGGGTGTAAGAAAATAAAAATGGTAAAAAGGAACAAATTTCTTGGAGCAATTTAGTATTCAATTATGATTTTGGGTGCTCGGTATGAAAAAAAAATACAAAGTGCTAATAAATTTAGCCCTGCGTTTTTGAGAACGAAGTAAGTTTGTTATTACTGGATAAATAAATCTATGCATCTTTAGTAGAAATATGTTGAGAGTTCCTATGTGGAAAATAAAAATTCTTATCAAAAAAGTGCTTTAAAAGTTAAAAATATTGCAAATTAAATGCAAAGCAATTAATTTAAACAAAAAACGCAATTTTTACTTTTTTTTTTTTTTTGTTCACATTTTTTTTTCTGAGGCAAGATAAGTAAAGGTACTGCTTCACAAAATAAAAGTTGACACAACAAAACCTTAAATTAAGCATTATCTTAAGTATTTTCACTAGTACCACCACAATAGGTTAAATCACTTACGGATTTTTTTTCTAGCTCGCAAATCTTTGCAAAATTATCTCGGGTTAAAGACCAGGGATAATTTTTTCGAAACATTTTCGAGCAAGAAAACATTTTTAGATTCAATTTAGCCTTGCGTGCTATTCGTTAAGCAAATTTTACACCAAATTGTGTTTAAAATAATTTTAACATTGATTTCTACTTATTGCAGTTACATGAAAATACAATTATAAGACGTATCATGGTATATTCTGTAATTTTACATAAACTTTAGGTTACTACAAGTGGTAGAAAACTGTCTTGTTAGTGTTTATTTTATTTTTTACACATTACAACAAATACATGCGTTGTCATGGTGATCTATCAAAAAACCATTTTGATTTGTTAAAAATTACTGGTAAGAAAAGTTCATTAAAATTTGACAGACACATGGTTTTCTTAATCCTAAAACTTTGAATAATAAGACCTATTAATAATTATTATTTTTAAGTACAGAAATGAAAAGAAGTTTAATTAAATTCATCGGAATGGAGTTAAAAGTCTACGAAACATGGCTTAATGCTTATTTTTCTAACCAGCCTATTAAGCCACATTCTTTGCTTAAGAGTCTTTAAAAGGCTGTTAGGCAATTGGTTTTTTTATTAAACAAAATACTTTTGTTTTTACTAATATGTAACCATAATGATTATTAACGACATAACTATTTATAGATTTAACGAAAAACTTTAAGTATTCATGGTACAGCATTTAACTATATTTTAATATAGAAATTATAATAATAAACATTTCTTATTAATAAAAATAATTTTTGTTTAAAAAAAAATAAAAAATAATATTATATAAAAAAATCGGCAAAAATAATTGAAAAGCTGTAAAATTTAAAGAATCATTTCTATGTAAAATTTTAATGAAAATTCTTTTAGCCAGGCTCAGTTTAAAGATGTTGACGTCAGCTTTTATTTTTAGTTAGTTCTGATTATACCTATCTTGGCTCAAAAAAAAGTTGTGGTCAAAAATCCAAAAAAAAGTTTTTTTTTTTAATTCGTGTTTGCATTTGTTTTGAAACATATTTTTTTACTTTTAGAAGGTAAAGATAATTTAGTATTTTTTTAAAATCATGACATGTTAACACCGTTTCCTAAAATGCAAGCCCAAATTTTCAATAGCAGCAAATTTTTATTTTTTTATATTAAGGCCCCTAAAAACACAAATCAATCATAAAATTGCTGTTACGATTTTTTTTTCTTTAGAGTAATAGTCAATAGCCCATTATACAGGGTGATTTAATAAACATTTACCATCGCTTATTGAGAAACAAAAATGTTATAAAAATATAAGTCCAAAACGTATTCATTTTTAGGATACAGGGAGTGAGAGAGTATTTTTTTGAAATAAGGGTTTTCCTTTTATTTTTAAACCATGTTTTTTAATTTAAATAAAACCTGTTACAGTAAGACCATTGACTAAAATACTTCTAATAATAAACTTTTCTTACTAATATGAACCAGTGGCGTACCTTCGGGCAATGTTATTATTTTTTTTTATAATTAGTTCATCGTAACTTTTTTGGTATTAATATTATTAATAATTTGGTACATAATTATTATTTTCTGCTTGATTTTACATATAAAGGGTGGTCATAAAATAACTGGATAAACTTAAGGGCTTTCGAGATATTCTAATTTTAAACTTGTGTTAATTAAAGAGAACTGTTAGTATTATAAAAAATGTCTAAAATTATTCTTCCCTTGCTCAAAAACATGCCTTAATCCCCTTTTATTGTTTTTTTTAATGTAAAAATTAGGATTGGTATTTATTTTAAATAATATTACAATTTTCATACCAAGAAAGATTAAAATTGTAATATTTTGAAAGCCGTGAAGTTTATAAAGTTAATTTAAGCGCCCCTTTTTATGTTAAACTAAGTAGGAAATAAGAATCTTGTATCAAATCATCAATAATAATAATACCAAAAAGTTATAACTAAATATTACTAAAAATTAATAAAATTGTCTTAATCTACGTCAGAAGTCCATAATAGTAAATAAAGATTATCATAAGAAGGTATATTTTGGTCAATTTTTTATTAGTGCTAGTTTCATTCATACTCTGAAAATTTTTCTTTTACACCCTGTATCCTAAAAATTGAGCCGTACTGGACCTATGTTTATATACCATTTTTCTCTTATTTTTGGCCAAAAAAAATTCCCATTAGGCGATGGCATATGTGTTTTTAATTACCCTTTATAAAAGGCCCAATGATTCATACTTTACAACTCGTTCTACGTATATTCTAAGCCACGAGCTTATATGGGTAGATGTTCATATAATCTGTGAATGTGCTTTAACAATTAACCATTAAATTATCTAAATTAGGATAACATGCCATATATAGGTAATAATTAAACGACGAAGAAAATAAAAATAAATGCATATGTTTTTAAAGAGTGTATACAGATAAGATTCCCTTCACAAGTCATTCTATAAGCCACTAACACCATAACGATATAACAGCAAAAGTGTTGTTTACACACTGGATGATGGCAACATTTAACAAATAAAAATCAATCATATAATAAGTAAATAAAATCAAGATTTTGTTTGGTTAGTTCTGTTTAGTTTTGCCTAGGAGATAAAGTTTTAATTAAGTACAAAACTAAGTTCTTTTTTGCAAATCAGCTTGAACCAATTTTATTAGTTAGAAATTAAGCTTTGATTTGACTTCATAGAAATTTTTATCTATTTCTTTTTATGCATTTAGCAACATAGAGCCAATAAAAACAAAATTTTCTAAAACGGTAAAGGCATTTTTTAATTATCTGAAAATGTTTAATTATTATTCCCATTTTATTTTTATCTTAAGAACTTATTGGAGTTTTTTTTTAAATCATAATTAATTTTTACATACAAGATAACGCTGTTAAGACAATTAATTTTATTTTTGTTTAAATAATTTTTATAAATTTTAAAAGGGTAAATAATTGTAATAATAATAATATTTAATATATATTTTTATGAAAGAGGAACGGTATGCAAAACGTGTGGTTAACAAAGTTGGGATCGTGGGCACTGCAACCAGGCCTTTTGTGCGTAGAGAATAAAGATCATTTATTTATAAACGATGCTTACTGAATCGACACGACCTTTAGCAAGAACACGTTCTTTGTACTTTATGTCGGATCACCCAGCAGTAACTAGGAAGTAATTTTAACTGTTTAAGCTTTTGACAAGGCTGCCAGCAGTTTTTCCGTTAAATTGATTGCCAGCAATGGTATTCTAGTGGATCTAACATGTTATCAAATGTTGTTTCTTTGTACCAATGCTACTAAAGGAGAAAAAATAAATCAGCCAATAGATCGGAGAAAAATATATAATTTGCACTTCCAGCTTTATAGGTTTTTAGAAAATTAATCACATTTTTACTGGCACTGCCGTTATTTACCACAGTAAGCAAGAACACCTGTTATTCCGGCACGTGCCTTGGCAAGTGATTTTAATCAGCCATTTTTTACTTTAAAAATACACTCATGGACCAAAATATCGAATAATCTTGAAATTTGCCATAACACGCAATGTTAATTGTCAGTACCAAAAATATTTATATCACCACTTAGAAATCATTAAACGAGGTGAGTAA
This sequence comes from Listronotus oregonensis, assembly GCA_019359885.1. Classification (NCBI taxonomy): domain Eukaryota; kingdom Metazoa; phylum Arthropoda; class Insecta; order Coleoptera; family Curculionidae; genus Listronotus; species Listronotus oregonensis. The sequence continues at coordinate 82,335 of JAHBCN010001491.1, forward strand.
AATGAAAAGTTTTAAAAAAGGACAATCTCACAGTTGTGTATCATTACAACATTTGTTGGGCTACTGATAAATGACACAGATTGTTTCACATTTTTAAATCAATGGCGGCCATCTAATTACTATTACATTTCTTTTCTTAAAATCGTTCTACACTCTGTGGGGTTTATCAGTAACACAACAAATGTTTTAATAATACAAAACTGTTAGATTGTCCTCTTTTAACAATTTACATTTTAGTCACCTTATTTAATAATTTCTAAGTGGTAATATAAATATTTTGGGTACCGACAATTAGCATTGCGTCTTATGGCAAATTTTGAGATTATTCGATATCTTTGTCCATGAGTGTATATGTCAAATAAAGTCAGTAGCTTCTCTTAATTTTTAACAAAAACCAAAATGCAGAAATTTAAAAACTCTATAATTTTTTAATTAACAGTGTTAGGAATATGCGTTAAAGATTTTTTAACGGACTAGTGGAAGATGCGTAAAATATTGTTTTTTAATCATTTTGTTTACCTAAATTTATAGGAATATAATAATTTGGGTAAATGATATTTTTCGACCTTGGTCCATTTAAAGTGTTACAAAGCAATTTTTAAAAAACAGCTAATTTAAAGAAAAAATGGGGTGATGCAACTGGTGGTTGTGAGACACCATTTGATATTAGAAGTAGCTTTGTAAGCCCTCTTACTTTGTACGGCTGGGGGATAACCAAGGAAGTTTAAAGGTGTATGGAAGCCCAATACTGTAGAACAAATTGTCCAGGCGTGCAGGGCAGCGGGAATAAGGGGGATGGCTCCGCGGAATTTGCGCAATGAATAGTAGGTCAGGGCCAGATTTCCATAATTCTTTGTTACTATCTATAAAATTGACATCATCAAATGTCAAATTCCAACATTCACTTTTTTTTTATTTTTTGCACAAAATTGTTGGTTATTAAAGGATACTACTATAGAATATTTAAAATTATTGTGTAATATTAGATTTTATATCATCTGATATAATATGGAAAGAATAGATGGCCACTTTACTGCCTTCTATTTAAATGGTCGATATTTTTGGAAGTTTTGTATTTTTACCAAAAATCTTTGTAAATAAATAAAAACACGATTTTTCAAACAATGTATGATAGTATTATGTATTAATCACTAATTTTCTGATAAAAGAAGGGCAAGATAGTGTAAATGAGTTTAATCTAATCCTAAGATTCTGGTTGTACATTAAAAAGTGAAAATTTTTATAACTGCTTTTTAGGCATATACTTTTCACTAATAACAAAAATTCATGAGACAGAATAACAGTGGTTAAAAATATTTAGTAACCTTTGTACCTGAGTATCCATTGTAACAGTATCCGTTAAATATTATGTGTCTACAGTATGCAAGCTTAACAAGTTGATAATGCAAGATTGAAAAAATCTAATTTATTTTTAAACAAAAAAGTATTGTCTCGAACGTTGCCTCCTCCCCGATTTTGATCAAATTTGGTATACAGGGGTTTTTGGGGTGATTACAAATCTGAAATATCTTTTCGGCAACGTTTCGTTTCGAATCTTCATCATCAAAGTTGAAAATTAACCAACATCCTTTTCACTATATTTCCCTTCTTTTTGTAACAATTCTTGATTTTTACACTAAAGTGACACACGATATTTTATAAACACCTTTTATAACCTTGTATTTTTATTTATTTTACATCTTTTTTCCATTAAATTGCGAACTTTTAAGTTCAAAGGCAGCAGCCATATTTGCTTAAAAATTAAGGTGTAAAAAGGTGTAAAATAAACATAAAAAAGTTTTTAAAAGGTGTTTGTGAAATATTGTGTCCAATTTATAAAAATCAAGAATTTTGTGCAAAAAGAAGGAAGAATAGTGTAAATAAGGTTAGTTTGATTTTCAATTTTGATGATGAATATCTCGAAAACGAAACATTGCCGAATTTTTTTCAGATTTGTAATCAGCGCCCCAAAATAAATATGTACCTTTACATTCAAAGAGGGACCTGTATATATTAAAATTTGCCTGTCGTCTAGTAATCAATAATTACAATAATCAATAAAAATTGTACTAAATTATTAAATGAAATAAAAGTACCTAAATGTAAACCTTATTTCTTTTTAATAATCCACAGAAATACAGAAACATTGTGGAAATCATCTAAAAGATAGTTAAGATTGCCTTACTTTTCTCAATAATATTTCCTATGAAATTTTCATTTTCTATTATTCATAATTGATATATTATTATTTATTCGGTTACCTAACGTTACGTCTTATAAGAAGCACCTAATTTAAATATAAAAAATACTTACCTAAAGGTAAAAAGACGGGTATGTTACCATTGAATTCGCAAGACAAAATCATACAACCTCTAGTCATTTTGTTACGATATTATAAGTAACAAACAATAAAAACAAAATTATAGTCACAATTTAATAAACACTAATCACTAAAATAAGAAGGTTTTGATCAATCCAAAAAACGGTACTCCGGCTCTCATAAAATTATAATGTGTTGGCTAACTTCACACTGATTTATCAGTGTGTAAGTAGGCAGCATATTAAATTATTTCGTGGAATTTTGTTATTGCGCAGAATCGGCGGGGCCAACTCTGACAGTTATTTTCATACTATAGGCTGGACATTTTTTGATCGAATGGGCCATAGCATTGGGCTTCCATACACCTTTAAACTTCCTTGGGGATAACTCTTAAATTTTCAATCCAAAGGAAGGTATGTTTTTTTTTTAATAATTTGTATTCTCCAAAAAAAAAACTATGTATTGGTAATACATAATTTAATATCAATGTTAGTTATTATTTAATAAATAAGTCAAAAAAAAAACTTAAATAAAAAGTACCAAAATATTTATTATAAAATTTTATGCCCAAAGTAATGGCCTTTTTACTCTAAATACTTATTTTTTTCGTAGAAACTACGAATTTTTAATTGCATATCTAAGGTAATTTCTTAGGCTGCACCCATAATATTTTGCCTCATATATTCATCTGTGGTTGGAGTTGCTGCAGAAACTTTTTCTTTAACACAGCTCTACCGGAACAATTCATGGAGAGCTTTAAGTGAAAGGGCTTACAAAGTTACTTTTAATGTCAAGTAGTGTGCCTTAGCCTCCCGTTGCATCCAAATTTCATTAATTTTTTTAATTAGTTGTTTTTTAAATATTGCTTTGTAGCACTTTAAATAGATTATCCCGTACTTAGGATGTCATTTTTACCATATATAGGGTGTTCCAAAAGTAATGGGACACAGCACAACAGCCGATTCCTTAGGTCGAAATAATACAATTAACGTAAATTTGCCCTATCACAAAGTTGATAATAGCTAAGATACAGGGTGTCAAAATTTTAATTTTGTTTTCGTTTTCGTTATAATTACTTTACCAAAAGACATAGCGGTACAAACTTAAGGATCTGGGTTTTTTTTGAGTGGAGCCGTAGGTGCCGCCCTCTACTAGCAACATCAAAAGAATGGACAAATTTGAATTTCTCGCATCATAGAACCCCCAAATCCCCAATTTTGTACCTCTATGTTACATAGTTGCGAAATTATAACGAAAAAACGAAAACAAAATAAAAGTTTAACACCCTGTATCTTAGTTATCATCAACTTTGGGATAAGGCAAGTTTACGTTAATTGCATTACGACACCCTGTATATTTGATTTATATTTATAACAGCCGGTATTTGATACCGATTATATAAAAGTCTCAGTTTTCTGTCTAATATCTCTGACATATGTCATATGACGTATGTAATATTTATTAGGTATGATTTTTTTTAGGAATTTACTGGTGAAATTTTGCAATTTCAAAGTGTATGTCACAAATATAAAAAATGCGTGCATTACCTAGTCATAAATAATTTTTTATTGGTTTCTTAATGATTTAAAGGCTAATCGAGAGCCGTTTTTGTTTCCATCATTATTAAAAAATCATTTTAAACGTCCGGTTGTTTTTAAATGGACGTCACAAATGCATATCGGCGATTTATAAACGACAATTTTTAATTTCGAACAAGCGAGTGTCAAAAAAAGAAAACTAATAACTGCATCAGCACAGCGGGCAGCCAAAAAAGCAATATTTCAATTTCATGATTTTGTATATGTGAGCACTTTAAAAATAGCAAAAGGCAAAAGTTTAAATTAAAAATTGTATTTCAGTTTTATGCATGAAATATCAACAATTAATTTATCAAATACAATATGTCTCATATTTAATTTGTAATTTGTAAGTTTGTTTAATTTAGAACAAAAAATGTTTGTTGATTGTACTGTCATTATAAATATTTATTTTATTACTTTCACAAGTTAAAAACATGTCTTTTATACTTTGGGACAATTTAATAACAGAAAGCCTTAGTTGAGTCTATGCTGTTTCCAAGGGTTTTTCGTCCCTTCAATATTGTTTAAATCTTGGTAAAAAGATTTTTTTTAAGTAACTTTTGTTAACATCATTTAAAATATTAATTTGGCAGTTGGTAAACCTTAATACTAAATTGTTAAATAGAATAGACTTTTTTAAATCAATTATATATAAAAAAGGACTGGGTAAAGCATTATAACTTTTATTTTTTGGACGTTTAGCAACTTGTGTAAAAAAAAACACAAAATAGGATTTATTTTTTAACCGCTCCCAGTATTAAACAAAACACAGGCCCGCATACAAGTGGTGTGTGCTGAGTGCCGGACCAGAATTTTCTGAAGCATTTTTTTTTTGACTAAACACGAGTCTGAAGTCAAAATTGGGGGTTAAACAGCAAATAATTGAGAAAAGGTGTATTTTCAGATATTAACATTTTTTTTAAACGTTAATATCTTAAAAACTATAAAAAGTACACGAAACTTTATAGTACCTAGACTATGTTTTTTTACAAGAACTTTAATTTAAGTTATATAACCTTTTTCTGCCATATTTCTCAAGTTATAATCAAAAAACCGAATTTTTAGGATTTTTCCAAGGTCTTTGGAAAAAATTTGAAAATTATTTTTTTTTTATTTTTGATTTTTTTCTGCAAATTTTGAATGATTTAAGATTTAAATAAATAAAATAAACGATTTGTTATTAAAAACACCCAAAAATCACATTAATAAAAAATATATTTTTTTCCTATTTTGAACGAATTTTTTTGTCAAAATTACATTTTGTTTATATCTCCTTTATTATTTATCTTATTAAAAATGTTTAAAGAACTTTTTTAAAGATAATTTAAAAAGCTCTCTTTTCTGTTTTATAAAATTTTTTGTACCTCTACAGTTGCGGACGAAAAATTTTGGATACTTAGGTTAACATTTTCTGTCATATTTTCGAAATTGCGTAAACCTTTAAGGCCTTAGGCAATTAAACTGGTAAAAAACCTTTTTTTTTTAAATAAGTAACGTTTTTTTACCAAAAAGCAAAATAATATCTAAATAAATGTCAACTGATAACATATAGCATCAATATTATTATAATATAATTAGAATAAATTAATTTTTATTAAAATTAAATAGTACAAACTCTTTTACAAAAATTAACGGTTTTAAAAGTATATTACCTAATTCGTTTTCAAATCTATTTAAATAACATAAAGACATAAAAATATCAAGAATATTAGTAAATTATTCATTTTTTTGTTTATAATTAGCTCTAAATGCTTGGGCATGAATGCTATCAGTGTTTGAATATGATGTGCATTAGAGTTGTTCCATATTTCGTTAATTTTGTTCCATAAGTTATTTTCATTTTATAGACAAAAATCATTGGCCTTATTCATTGTTTTGACAATGTGGATCCAAACATTTTCTATGGGATTGACATCTGGGCTCCTTGAGGGCCAATGCAGTAAATTTATATCATTTTCTCGCATCCAGTCAGCACCTCTTTTACCGTGTGAACAGGGCAGTTATCTTGTTGATAAATAAAGTTTCGCCAAGAAAAGGTATCGTAGTTAATGGGCTTAGCATAACATTTTGTAATATATCAATAGAAACTTAAGTAATTTTTTTATTAACTGAAACTCTACCACTTTCTTTAACTGTTTGGGTATACTTCTCTTTAAATCCTGTGTTTTGAGGTCTGTAAACTCTAATTCGCCCATTATAGCAAGATTGAAAGGTCTTCTTATCCGTAAAAACGACATTTCTCAAAAACTCCTACCCTTCCTGTAAATACTGCATAGCAAATCTCATCTCTCCGTTTGTTAACAGCCAGTAAAAATGGTTTGTTGATAGCAGCACGATTTTTTAAGTTGGATCTTTTCTTGACGCGGCGTCTTGCTACCCAAACAGATCCAGGACATTCTGTTTGTCTATGTGCTTCCACGGCTGTTTAAAATGGATGGTTTTCCAAATAAGTGACCAGTCTATAAGCGTGTTCCTCATTTGATACTCTTTTTCTGCCACTGCCCTACTTTAAATAACATAATTAATCTTGGGTAATTGTCTCGAATTTTGACCAAATTTTGTATACGAGGGTTTTTGGGGCGTTGAACATAGGCGAAAATCGGGGAAAAGCCGGCCATAAATAGTAGTAGTGCTGATATGAATCACAAACATGTTTAATCGTAAGAGAATGTTAAAACTAAGATAACACGTTCATTTAAACATTTTTTAAAGCCCCCCCCCTCCCCTTGGGTTCATTTATTGCATTACATAAGCGCTGTGTAAGTACCTATTTCCTTAAAAAATAAAACTCTATGAAAAATGTTACTATTATTATTAGACTGTTATTATTTTAACAATTTAACAGTTAGAGTTTAAAATTCATAATAAGGGCGTTTATTTCGGCTCGAATTGAAGTTGGATTGAGGCACTTAACAGAGAGAGAGAGGTAAACCATTTTTAACAGAATTGTAGGATTGAGATGCATTTTTTCCAAATTGACTTGCCTTTGTCACTGTTAGTGCCTCAATCCGACTTCAATATGCGCTGAAATAAACGCTTTTTGACTGAAAATTTTTGAAATAAAATCCAAAATGACAAGATTTTGATATACCTGAGGTTAATAAAATTGCTTATTATAAATTAAATAAAGTTGTGATTTTTTTTGATTTGTTCTATTTAATTTTATAACTAACTTTTTGTGTGTAAAAATAGAGCAATTTAAAATACATGTTAGAGTAATATATTTAAGTATGTAAATATATACAGACCTCACTTAACAATAACTTTGTAATAATAATAAAGCCTAACCTATCTTAATAATTAAAATCAATCAATATCTTCACTATCACTTTCATCAGCAGAAACTGTTCATCAAAAATGCCAAAACTTTTGAAGGGTACTGTTGAAGCTTTTTAGCAGATAATTTTTTCATATTGAGATTAAAGGATCAGAAGATATTAAAAGATTACAAAATATATCCTCCATGTTTTTTTTCTTAAAAACTTCCGTTCATGAAATTCTCTGAACTTTTAATATCTTTGTTTCTTGATTCCTGGGCTTCCTCGCAAAGTTTCCCAATTGGAACCATAGAATATGATATAATATCAGAACTGTGCATTAAGATTTTATGGACGGAAGTTGGCATATTGTACCACGGATACAATTCTACAAATTTTCTGGCGTCTCATGACAGTAGTCCTTAAAACTATCAATTTTTATATGAAAACCACTAGAAATTGTTAATAAAATTACTCTGAATCTAAATATCAAATCTTGATCAATGCCTGTAATTTCCGAAGATTTAGCAGCATTCTCAAAAACGGCGAGCAGTGTTGCCGTTTTTTGAGAATTATACTTCCAAAACCAGGTTTTGGTCTATCAACCAATAGTCCCATTTCTTTAAAAAATAAGTCTTGGATTCGTTTTTTGGCATTTGCAAGTTTTTCTTTGTTTTCCTGGCTGCGCTTGCCATTGCTTAAATTCCATCTTATAAGATAGATGCAGCAAACACTCAAAACGAATCCAAGCATGTAAAGATGACAAACCAAATTGATATCTAGATTCGTCAGTAATTTCCTGTTTTAAAATCTTCTCGATATTGTTAAAATCTTTGGATGTTAGATTACACAAATAGCATCTCTGAGTTGAAGTATTTTCAGTTACAGCATTACACAATTTGCCATCTATCATTGTAAAATATAAATGTATTTTAAAAATACATCGTTTCCTTGAATATCAAGCTTGTTGGTTGCAAATCTGAAATTTGTTGGTCAAAATATTGCTTTTCTCCACTGATAGCCTGTTGTTTCGTGCCTCAAACTGGACTCTAAGAGATCTACAGAATTGTGTGGAGGAAGGTCTGGGATTTTCCCAGATTACAAACTTATCTTTTGATTTCGGGTCCCCGTTAATGAGCTGGATTGGCACCATTGATGTTAAAAAGATATTAGCATCTCAAATATTGGACTCTACAAACTGCTGTTTGTATTGACTCACCCTGTTTGTATTGACTCAATACAATTTCCATTGTATTGAACAATAGCCTATGTTCATCGGGGATAATGTAGGATTCTAATGGTAAAAGAATTTTTTTAATCGATCCAGTAGTTTCGGAGCCTATTCAATTCAAACAAACAATCAAATCTTTCCTCTTTATAATATTTGTACATATTATACTTTGCAATCAATGGTACTTCAAATTACATTAGAAAAATCTTCCAAAATTGAGACCGTAGCTTGAAGAATTGAATGTTAATTCTAAAAAACTACATTATCAATAGCTGTTTGGATTATAATTTATATTTTGAAACTACATGAATGATTGTTAAAACTGTTTCTTTAATTCTTAGTTCAATGTATAAAACAATATATTTTAATAATATTTCGCCATTTAAAATTGGTCGCCATATTGAATTTTAAACCCATATGGCAATTTTTTTATTTCTCTATTTAATTTTCTATAAAATAATGTTTTATTTTTATAAAAATTGATTTATTCTTTAAGTTATTACGAGAAAATTATTTATTGCGTTTGGGACCTACATTTTTTACGAATTTGGACCCAGACCATAAATCTTTAAAAATATTTTCTCGTCAAGATCGCAAATTATCGCAGCAACTTAAGATGGGATCTTACAAAGGACTTATTAAACAATAATTTAAAGCTAATTTAAATGCGGGAAATTACGGAAAATCATACTTTTATTTACAAAAAGTGAAAAATTAAAATTAAAAAAAAATTAATTGTTAACTTTTCAGAACAAGTATAAAAACGAAAGAAATATTTTAAATAAATATTATTTTTAATATTCTTCTTACCACCAGCAATAGGCTCCATAGTTACTTTACAAAATTTTTACCCACACTTTGCCGAAAAACTGAATATAAATTACTAATTTTCACAGGCGCTTTTGAATCACAATGAAATAGTCTCCACGAACCTCACCTTTCAACTAAAATATTTCTGCAAGTGACAAGACTAAAAATAAAAGGGTGATTGTTTATTATACCCAGGTAACTAGATAATGAAATTATACCTCAGAATAGGCCTTAATTGCGAAGTTGGTATTTCCGATTTATGGCCGGGTTTTCCCCGAATTTCGCTTGTGTGCGCTGGTTACGAATTTGAAAACATTTTTTTTTGCAACGTTTTGTTTTCGAGATATTTATTATTAAAGTTGAAAATCAAACTAACCCTATTTTCACTGTATTCCCCCTTCTTTTTGCACACAATTTATTATTTTTACACTAAATTGACACACAATATTTCATAACCACCTTATAAAAATTTGTTTTTTCATTTATTTTTACATTTTTTTCATTTAATTGCGAGGTTTTAATGTCAAAGGCCGTAGCCATATTTGCTGATAAAATCCCTAGTGCATACAGGTTTACAATTAAATGAAAAAAAGGTGTAAAATAATTAAAAAAACAAGTTTTTAAAAGGTGTTTATAAAATATTGTATGTTCATTTAATGTATAGTGCAAAAAGAAGGAGAAATTAAGTAAATAAGGTTAGTTTGATTTTTAACTTTGATGATGAATATCTCGAAACGAAACTTTGCCGAAAAAAATCGTTTTTAGATTCGTGATCAGCGCCCCAAAAACCCTCGTACACCAAATTTGGTCAAAATCGAGGTGGAGGCAACTTTAGAGACATTTACCCAATCTTGCTTTTTGTAGCTCGTTTAGTCTATTCCTTTTATTAAAAAATATTCTGTTTTAAATATTTATTATATTAATCTTCAAATCAAATCTTATCCGTTGACATTTATTTTATGTCACTTTTGCAATTTTCAGGTAAAGTCGGGCTTATTAATGTTAGGCAAGCTAAGCCTGAAATATTACATTATAAAAAACCATATGTTCGGAATTTTTCGCTTACAACTGTACCTTTCAAGTAGGGACCTTCGTACCGTATGATAAACAAAGTCGACAGTCTCAAGTATTGCTTTGACAGTTTAAAGGTTTTAAGTCACTGTAATTTTAAAACTTTTGTATGCTAATTTTTAAAAACGGTAAATAATGTTGGATTGTGCTTGTGCCTATTATTTTTGTTCTGTGGGGTCATCACTTAGATAATACTGGTAGTTCTGTGTCGATCCACAAACGCTCAATAAAACGCCACCCGACATTTGTTGAGTAGATTGTTATTGACAGACTTTATGTCTAATTTCATGCAAAACTACGAACAGTGCTCTGATTTTTAAATCACCGTGTTTTCAAACTGGAATGTATAAATCAATGCTTTAAACAATGGGACGGCAGAAAACAGGTAAAACAAAGCTACATTAGCGGTCCCCTGCATACGTAATTCTTGCGATAGCAAACGAAGCGAAGCAATTCAACAGATAAATGCCGTTCATTGTTTTTAATTGGACCAGGAAACAGTTCAGCTTGGTTCCAATAATGTATCGAATTACACCGATTTAATGTACCTGTTTTATGTATCGTAACATTTTAATCTCTGCGCCGGTTGTAAATACCGTATTTTTTCAATAGATGTGACCTTAAAAAGAATATAGCTTTTAATTTAATTTTACTACGTTTTATCTATTTATTTGTATATGTTTTGCGTAATTTGCGCACCATAGGTCGAAGTTGCTCATAACTGATCCATACCTTAAGTAATAATATCCCTGCTGTGCTCCTATAAAAGTGCGTATCCATTTAGGGCGGCTGCCGCCCGCAGCGTGTTTGTTAGAGTTGTCGGGCGGCAACCTCGCTATATAGTTATGCACCTTAATATAAGGTATTGAGTTTTTACAATACACACAACTGATACCCATTCACAGGTCATTCTAGTGTTGGGATTATGGTGTGGGGTGACATTGCTTACGGCTCTAGGTCTTCTTTAGTGTTTATTAGAGGCAGCATGACCGCTCAGCTTTACATTAAAGAAATAGTGGAGCAAAATTTAATTCCATATTAGGACTTAGGACTCTCTTAAACCCAACTTTCCATAATACCCGACCACATGTGGAAAGTGTAACGTTGGACTATTTAGAACATGCCGCAATTAATTTGATGCCATGGACACCACGGTCTCCTGATTTGTCCCCCATTAAACACTTGTGGAACATGATCGGTAGAAGACTAAACAATTTACAACAGCCACCTCAAACTCTGGTTGAGCTTCGATACAAGGTTGAGGTGGCCTGGAATGAGATCCCCCAGAAGGATATTGATGACCTAATTAGAAGTATGCCTAGACGCATTAATAAATGAGACACCATGGTGCATCAATACATTAATAATCAAATCAAATGATAAACTAAGTCTCTCCAAGAAATTGGATTAAAATTAACATTTGCTTACTACGACCATCCTAATATTTGGGTAAAATATTAGTGAAATCAAATCATTTTTACTGGGTGTTCGGGTTTCTATGTCAGTATATTTTCATATAAAAAATATTTTTAAAATCCTGGGATTTGTTGTGTAAACAAATAAACAGTTTTTTTATTGTATAGGGCAGCCTCTGCAAACTTTGGTATTCTAAAACTACGAGGTCTGACATTATCTGGCTGAACCCAATAATACCTCTCTTGGTTGATTTACTTGGCTTTTTTGACTCTACTTCTGGCCAAACCATGAACAATATCACTAGTGTTGAAAAAATTTTTGAGTGTCTAACAAAGTTCAGCAATAGAAAGATAGACAAAATATTATACTGTCAGAATTGCCCAAACGTTTTTGTCACTGTTGAAAAATTTTTTAAATTAAAAAATTAAAAAAGCCTTTATACCCCACAATTAATACCAAAAGTTTTAACATATTTTAAAACTTTGGATAAAATACCAAGAAATAAAACTTTGGACATAAGTTAGGAGCACTTATATTTAATAAAAGATCCCTGACAAGAAAGACAATCTAGTTTCTTTACAGCTTGTCACCTGGAATAATACCCGTCAAGATAATTAACGCGAAGAATGCATTAAATAAAAATATTTTTTATTGGTACCCTATTTTGCTTAATTAAAGTAAGCCCGAGCGTACACATGTAATCCAACTTTCAGACAAGCGCGTGTTTTAAAGGTTACCATGGTATTTTAAAGAAAAAAATTATTGATTTGACATGAGTACTTTTATAACGTCAAATAAAATATTACTATAACAAATGTTTAAAAAGCTTTGAAAAAATTGACTAAAGTATTCGTGGATAACTGGTCTTTAAAACACTTGCTCTATTTCGAAAAGTCCGGTTACGCCGTCGTGCTCAAAAAATTGCGCGTATTTTAAAGACCTTAATATCCATTTATACTTTAATATACTATAAGAAATTATTAGCAATCCATTGCAAACCTAAAATTTACAAATATGGTAATATTTTAACTAAGGATAAAATTGTGGTTATTACCCTTTAAGTTTATTAAAAAAATTAAAAACCAATTAAATACTAGTTTTTAAGTAAGGAGTACTAAACATAATTAAAAAAAACACAATTTTGGTGTGTGAAATTCTATAAATTTATTTTATGTAATACCCAATTAATACTTTTGAATTATATTATACCAAAAACACGTACGTAAAATCAGGGCCACGTTCCTATCTAAAAATCTTCGACCGCTTAAAGTAATGGGATCTAAAATTAGAGCAAGTTTTTTTAATTGGAAGTTTTTTCGCTTATCTGTTTCTATTAATAAATGTTCTTTTTTTATTATTACAAACATTTTTTTTTCATTTATACAGACAGATCAGTAAAAAACTTGCCAAGTCAAAAAAGAACTTGGTCTAATTTTACATAAGTGTTTATGATATTTTCTCTTTTCTTTATTTTAAGTCCAATGAATGAAATAAATTTCTGCTTACATTTTAAATTTTAAGACAATTATGACCTCAGAAACTTAGAGTCAGTTAGATTGCAAACTTCTAATATACCCTGTTTCACGGCGTTACGAGTGAATGTGGAGTTTTTCGAATTTCTCTTTTACTTGTATCCTATAACCTTCTTAAATACCAAATAAATTTCTTTCTCTTCAAGTACACCATAATTCTGTGAATGCGTGAGTGACTAATTCAGTCAGTCAGTAGTAAAATGGGCGATTTTAAAAATCGAATATCTCAAAATCCGCTTGACATAACCTTACAATTTTTTTTTACCAGTAATATGAATACTTATGTGAATTTATACAGGTTGTTCATTTTAAAACTAACCACCCACATTATCTGCAAAAATAGACAGGTTTGTAAATTTCGCTGAAACATTTCAACAAATTTATTGAAGGGAAAGATTTTTTACGAAAAATTGGATGGTGCTACACTAACCCCCTAACCCCCAGGGCTACCACCCTAAAATTTTTAAATGGGACGAGAAGTCGTGCGGTACATCTCTTTAAAGGACTTTTTATTCTGTACATTTTGATATGTTACTTGCTTCTTCTTCTTCTTCCTGGGAGCCCTCTTTCACCACCGGAGGCAGCGCAGCCTCTTGGGCTTTTTGTGCCTAATCTCCCATTGTGTTTTTACCAAACCTCCCATTAGTCTTGTTCCTTCTACAAGTCTGTATAATCCCGAGATGGGTTGGTTGATATATTCCGGTGGGCTCATTTTCGGTTGCCCAAATAATGCCTGTTTTTTGTGATTTAACACTTTACATTCACACAGTATGTGGTAGGCTGTTTCTTCCCCTCGTCGCACAATCTGCAACTTGGATTCCATTGTATAAGCCTATCTTGTGTAGGTGTCCTCTTAGGTTATAGTGCCCTGTTAGCAACCCTACTGTTATGCGAAGTCTTTTCCTACTTTGTCTTAGTAGTTCTTCCTTCGTTCTTTTGGATGGGCCCCTTATGGAGCTTTTTCCATGTCTTACTCTACTGAGGTTTTCCCAGTATTCTTCGTGTTTGTTTCGGATCCACTCCCTGGTTTGCCCTCGTGCTGTGGTTTTGGTCACTCCAAGAGCAGGTTCTGGTCCAAAGTATGGTGTGGATGATCCTTGTCTCGCTAGCTCATCCACTTTTTCATTGCCTTCTATTCCAGAATGTCCTGGTACCCACAAGAGAGTTACCCTGTTGCGTTCTCCCAGGACCTCCAGTTCTTTTTGGCATTTCCATGTCAGCTTGGACGTCACCTTGGGGTTTACTAGTGCCACTAGTGACGCTTGGCTGTCTTTTATTATGCAAATCCGCTTGTTTTTGTAAGCCCTCCTGTTATTTTCTTGTTAGTATTGTGGAATAAAACCCATTTGAAATAATTATTATTATTTAAGTTAGTACCTAAAATCCTTAAATCAATCAATTATTTCGAACTGTAAATAAGCTTATCTAATAAGTTGCTTAAAGTATTCACTATTGATTTCTGAACAATGAAATAAATGTTGTTCAGATTCTTGTAGCACATTTTGAAAAATCATCCTGGATATGGCCCTACATGTCATAAAAATGTAAACATAAAAGCATAACCGCTTTTAAATTTTTAATAATACCAAAATGGACTTGGTTTAAAAAGGTAGACCTTTATATGTCCGAATATTTCTAGGATTTACGCGACAGAGAACTAATTTTATTATTTTATTATCATGTCTATTTCAACAGCAAAATGGGTGTTATTCCGCAGCGGTAAAGTCAAAAAATTAAAAATGGGGCGTCAAAATGTACAAAATAAAAAGCCCCTTAAAATGATATAATATTACACGATCCCTCGTCTCATTTAAAAGTTTTAGGGTTGTAGCCCTGAGGGTTAGGGAGTTAAAGTAATACCATCCAATTTTTCGTAAAAATTCTTCTTCCTTAATATATTTGTGGGCGTGTTTCGGCGCAATTAACAAAAAAAAGTTAAAAAAACACCCTGTATATTAAATCTCATGCTTTTATGTGCAAAGATAACGAAGTTACAAAGGAGAAGAAAATAAGCTGGCGCTCCACCATACGCCTTGATCTATAAATTTTTTTATGTATATTATTGCATGTCAATTTCTTATACGAAAAATAAATATAAAATAACTCTATTTCGGAGAATAAAAACAAATATTCCTTTTAAATTAAATTGATATAGTCAGAATTTATAATATGCTTTGTATTATCACAAGAAAAGATTTTTTTTAATTTACTTCTCTTAAATAATATTTGATCTTGCACGAGAACCTGTTCGTTAAAGTCTCGAAGTGTAACTAAGAAAATATATTGTGTCGCTTCTTTCAAAACATCTATTACAGGATTACTGCGTCTAATATATTGTAAGAAAATATAAAAAGAACGCCTTGAAATGAGATCCAGAGAATTTATCGCCTCTCTTATTAACACGGTAACCATGGTCGACAGAATTAGACCTGATACAAACCAGAGACCGGGAAGATGGAGAAATTATTTAACTGAGATGACAAGTTTAAGAGGTATTTTTCTTATAATCTTGTACCTCATGATGTATTTAAGATAAGGTGATATGTTTTTTATATACTAAATTTTAAAAGAAATATTTTAGCTGTAGTGAATCTGGATAAAAAAATATTTGTCAGATGCATGGATTATTTAGGAGAAGAATAAATATATAAAGAATAATGATATAGGATAGAGCTGGGACGAATCCTTTAAAAAATAAATCGATTTACCAATACGAATCACGATTCCTTTTTAAATAATGGAATTGCCTAATCGCTATTAAAATACGATTCCTACTTATCGAATCACGTCCGATCATCTTTATTTTTATACTTACAAATGATAACTAGATACGAATGATACTACATAATCCAAATGATAAATCAAGCGTCAAAATTTTAGCACGAGCCCAACCATCGAAAGATAGTTTTAGCCTCATTTTGAAGTTTATACTCTTGCCAAATAGTTTTTGAAAATATTCTTCAAATTTAAATATGTTATTTCTGAGATCAACATAAAACATTATTTCGAACTGAATTCGCAAACCTGCGATGCTAGATCTTCATAAGGTTTTTAAATGTGATTCTTAGAATAACCTTAAGCAACCTATAATGGGCTTTGTAATGCAGGAATTTACAGAATAATTTTCGTTGGAATTAAAAATTAATGTTTAATTCATTTTGTAGAACAGACTGAATAGAAATAATAAAATGTCCCATTTAAAAGTCCCTTGGGGCTATCTCAAGAAGTCCATATTAAAAAATTATGAAGATTGAGCGACATAATTAGCAAGAAATCAATATAATCAGACCATTTTAAAAGCAAAAGACCGTTTTAACAATCGGATAAAAGATAAAGTTCTCTTTTGTCGAATGCAGTAAGTTTCTGGATTTTGCTAAAAATTTAGTCAAAATTCTGCACAAATTTTTCCACCCCTAATCTCTGAACAGTGGAATTGTTTCTACCTCTAAAGAAAAGCCGAACTATTTGCCAAAAATTTGGTGCCAATTCTACCTTGATCCTCTTCCAAAGTTTCTCATAAAATTCAAACTCATTTTTAAAGTCAAACAAATCAAGCGTATTCTTTTTTCTCTTAATACTAAAATTGTCTGGGCTGGAGGCATACCAGCAATATCATATCCTAACTTGCCTCTTTCAATCTCTTACGCAAGGGCATTTTTACGGGAGTTGAAAGCTGCACGTGTGCAACTGTCGCCAAAGAATCCAAAACTCTCCTTCGAACATAGACCTATAGCTCTTTCTTTCTTTGTTTGCAAAGTAATGGAAAAATTCATCAATTCCCAAATATTAAAGTATCTGGAAAAACACAAGATTTTACATGATAGACAGTATGGATTCCGTCACAGAAGATCCACAGCTGATCTTTGCTTTGTCTCACACAACTAGAACAACTCCCCTGAGTTTCTTGGTGAGTCCCAGATCATTGTTCTTGACATATCCAAAGCTTTTGATCAGGTCTGGCATGATGGGCTTCTTAACAAACTTTCTTTGCTTTGCCCGTTTTTTTAATCGACGCTATCAGTTACTGTAGATGGACATTCTTCCAGCTTTTACCAAATTAATGCTGGGGTGTCCCAGGGCTCAGTGCTGGCACCCACGCTGTTTCTTCTACACATTAGCGATCTTTTTTCTTCCACAATCAATCCTATTCATCGTTTTGCTGACGATAGTACCCTCCACTCTAGTATTCAATTTCTTAAGCCAACATGTAATTCTGATTTGGAAAACAAGCGCAAGTCAATGCAGATATCTCTTTTACAAGATCTTAAACTTATCTTGAATTGGGGCGCAAAAAATCGGTTTAATGCCTCGAAAACACAGTCATGTTCGCTGTCGCGGAAAAAGGCTGCCCATACTCATCCGTTACATATGAGCGGCCAAGTTCTGCAAAACAAAGAGTCGTTTAATTCTGTCGGCGTTACTTTTGAGAATAACCTCGACTGGCACAAGCACATTACATTCATAGCGTCGGCAGCTTTAAAAAAGCTTGGATTCCTCTTTCAAGCCAGAAAGTATTTCTCTTCTTCCAATCTGTATACTCCGTATGTATCCGAAATCAGACCCTCTTTAAAATATTGTTCTCATGTCTGGGAAATGGCGTCCCTTACAACACTTAGCATTCTTGACTCCATTCAAAGAAGAGCCGTTCGACTTATTAATGATCCCACGCTTACGGAAAGGCTTCCTCTTCTTGCCCACCGTCGAGCTGTAGGGGATATGGCGCTCTTCTATAGGTGTTTTTACGGCTTCTGCTCAGAGGAGTTGGCCAGTATAATTTCTACTCTGGCAGCTCCCAGCAGAGCAACACGTAGTGCAACTTTTATTCATCCTTTTACAGTTCAGTTAGAGAGGCCACGAATTTCCCGCTTTCTTTGTTCCTTCATCCCTAGAGTGTCAAGACTATAGAATCTGCTGCCCGGAGAAGTTTTTTCTTCTCCTCCCAATCTACAAATACTTAAGTCCCGTGTGAACAAACTCCCTCTCACCACACTTAAGACACCCACGGTACGTTAGTACTTAGGCATCAGCCTTCATGGACTGTCCCAAGATAAGAAAAAAATCAAAACTTTTAAAGTAAATACAAGTAGCAAATATGCCCGTTTTTGGATACTACACTCTATGGATATAAAAAAAAATAATGTTGTTTCTCTGGACCTGAACCAACAAACTTTGGTTAAAAATCACATGTTAGGTGTGTTTCGTTATTTAAAGATTTTAATTGGCAGATGTTTTAAAATTCTTTATCGTTATTTCCAAAAATCAATGTGATGCTGATTAAGAATCTTAGTTCAAAAAATTGGTAATTTAAAATGAAAGATTCAAAATGGCGGATTATGGCATTTATAAACCTATTTGCCTTAGATTCGGGATAGAAGGGTTTTAAAATTAATCATCTTCAATTCATCATATAACGAGCCCGAATCACAGATTCTATTTTTTAAAAGTTATCGATTCCAGCCTTCGGATCCTTAAAAAGAAATCAATTCCTGGATTCGATTCCAAAAAGATACTAAAATCACATATGGTGATATTTAAAATCAAGTTTGACCAGGCATTTAAAAAAATATTGTTTTTTAACGTGACAACATGCCGGTCTACAAAACAAAGAAGAAAATAAATCTAAGAAAAATGTTGTCTTACCATTTTTTTTAAGAATCCAGACATTAATCCCATTGCGAACGTTTGGGGACATATGCTTAAAACAATTTGTCAACACGACTTTGCGAAAACCCTTACTGAAAATCTAGTTTCCAGGACGTCTTGTCGATTTCGAAGTGTTTTAGGTATCTGTGCGTGTCTCTGACTTTATGTGGTTATTACCTAAACTGAAAGAAATTTAGCAATAAGGTTTTATTAGATTGTGTGTCATGTTGACAAATCTTTTTAGAAGACATATTTTATACGTTGGTTTAAAGCTTAAAACAGAAAGATATATAGTCTATTGAAAAGTTACATTGGACCTTGCGTTTTTTAGACGACGCAATTTTATTGTTTGGATGTGTGATGGGGGTCACTAGGAGCTTAACTCCTAGTGGGGTTGCAACCCTTGTCCCGCGGCCGCCATATTAGAAAAAGGGATGCAGAAGCCTTTTTTACTATATCTCCTGAACTATGCATCCTACAAAGATTTTGTTAGGACATAATTTGTAGCAAATCGCTTTGTCTACAATTTTGTGTATTTAACTTTTTTAATAAAATGACAAATAAAAAAGTTATTAACAAAAATATGAGAAAATTTCCCAACAAATTTTCTTTTTTGTTATATAACTTCTTTATTTTTCATTTCACAACCAAATGACCTTAGACCAATCTTATAGAGCATTTACCAACCAACATTTTGACTTATAATTTTTTTGGATTTGAGAATTTTATGGGCGTTCCAGAGCGCTCCAAAGTCGACCAGGTTCTTACTACTCGTAATAATTTGGTAACTATGAAACGTCTGCCTTAATTTTTTATTTTCATGGGTCGTTTTTAATATTTTTCTTAACTTTACTGTCTTATTAATCCCCAGTAGGCCTAATCCACTGATACCTTTCAGGTGAGATAATCTTGGAGATAATTATACATTTTACCTATTATTTACAGCTATTATTTTCTAGTTTTTTTGGATGGTCCAGGCTGCTGTGCAGGATCTAATTCGATGTCGAAAGTAAAGGTTTGGGTAATGACAGAGTTAAAATCGAAGACATTGTTGGTAATTCATCTTCGAATTCATTTTCCTCCATTAATTTCGATAACTTCATGATGTTGGTACAGGTTTCTCCAGAACAATTGAGGCACACTGCAGAGCATTTCAGACCTGCTTTTTTGCAACCACATATGCTTTCACAATTCCCTTTGCATTTGCAGAAAATTCTTTTCATTAGATCGGGGAGTGCTGGAGGCTTCAAAGTTTGGATTGGTATCCAAATGTTTCCATGCTTTTTTCAGCCCCAATCTTCACGATTGCAGTATTTTCCGAGCCACAACTGCAGTTGGTGGTAAACTCGGAGACTGTGGAAACGGGCTGCATCTTGTGTTGAAGGAAGCGATGACAAACTAAATGTGTTTTTGGTTACTGTCTTGGTGAAGCGTTTGTATCTTATGCTATCTAGTGAATCATTTTTATTACCGCTGTATAAAGCAACGAAAAAACGTTCGCCAAAGAGAGTGAGCAAAGATGGCTCCACTTTCTCACTAAGGAATAACGCTGTAACGCTAGCTAACTCAAGATGTTTTTCCATAATTTTAATGAATTTCAGTTTACCCATGTTATAAGCTGCTGATGTTGTTCACATCCTAAGAAAGCATGGAGAAACAGCAAATGTTCAGCCATAATGTCTCCATATATAAAACTTGAAGGGCGAGTTAGAAATTATGGTAAAAAACAAGAATATTTTAAGTTGTATAGTAAGAAAAAAGGTCATTTTTAGATAATTAATAATATAGTAATGTTAAGAAAAATATTAAATACGATCTATGAAAATAAAAAATTAAGGCAGACGTTTTATAGGTACCGGATTATTGCGAGTAGTAAGAACCTGGTCGAGTTTGGAGCGCTCTGGAACGACCATAAATTGTTTAAATCCATAAAAACTATAAGTCAAAATGTTGTTTAAAAAATGCTCTTTAAGATTGGTCCGAGGTTATTTGGTCGTGAAATAAAAAAAAGAAGTTATATAACAAAAAAGAAATTTTTTTGGGAAATTTTCTCATATTTTTGCTAATAACTTTTTATTTTTCATTTTATTAAAAAAAATTAAATACACAAAATTGTAGACAAAGCAATTTTCTACAAATTACGTCTCAACAAAATTTTTGTAGCGTGCATAGTTTGTGAGATTTAGCAAAAAAGACGTTTGCACCCCTTTTTCTAATATGGCGGCCGCGGGACAAGTGCAACCCCAAACTTGGAGTTAAGCTCCTAGTGACCTCCCCCACACATCCCAATAATAAAATTGCGTCCTCTAAAAAACGCAAGGTTAGCCCAAAAAAATGTAACATTTTAATGGACTAATAAAAGAGATCCAAATTAAAATGCAAAACATATAACAATTTAAATAATTTACTTATTTTAGAGCTTACTTCGAATGCCTCTCTTTTAATGTCCCAACAAAAGTTTGTCAACATATTTGTCGTCCATTTTTCTAGCAAGATAGTGTGTCAAATAAGTTAAATTAATTTTGTTTTTTATTAAAACTCTTATAAAAACAATGTTTTTGTGAGAAGCAAGTAGTAATATTTTTTGCGAATTTATTACAAGTTGATTGGCTTATAACATTTTTGTCTGGAAATGATAGGCCCTGAGCCATTCTGTGGAATCTCGGTAGGCCTCCTTAAAGCATCTATCAAGAGCTGGGTAGACAGAGAGTTTCAAAGCTAGTGGTTACAAACACCAGGACAACGACAGGCAAAGCAGTTCATTAAGACCTGCTCGGCCAAGTTTACTTCGGACCTACTGAGCCACAGTCGTAAGGTCGTAAGGATAACGGTAGATTAACTAACAGGACATTGCAAACTCAACAAGCACCTGTGAAGAATGGGCCTGGTGAAGGATAGCCTGTGTAGGTTCTGCCAGGGGGCTGAAGAAACAGCCGTACATGTGTGGTGCCACTGTGGTTAGTTGTGGTAACCCGCAAGATATATGGAGTGGCCAGTGTCAAGACTCTGGAGTCTAGTTAAGAAGACGGGGGCATAGATTATTTTTTTACCTTTAAAATGGTGTATAATTTATGCCATTTAAGTAAAAAATAGTTACCGAAATACGTTATCTCCTGTAGGCTTGCAATCGAAAACAACATCGCATCGATAGACCGAATTTGGAAGAATCTAAATAAAAATAATATTTTTAATGCGGCTATACGAAAATTGCGGTAGTGGGAGTTTGTTAGTCTCCGCCCACCGTCTCCGCGTCCTTTCGCCCGACCCCTAAGGAATAGCGTAAATGCACTCTTAAAGAGTTTCTTGATGATTAGTCTTTTCTTATTAAAGTTTGTATCAATAATTATGTACAAAAATACAATTTTATTAAAAAATACACATTTTTATTAATTACCTGGTACATTTTTACTGTTGGTATTATCTATCGAATAAAATCCTTAACAGGCAAGTTGCATCTTTGCCACAGCCATTTATTTTAACAGGTATGATAATTTTTTACTTATAGAATATGTTAAATAGGGTATTGATGAATGTAAAGGATATAAGTCACAATACACCTTTTGTTAGAGGATTGTACTATTAACATGTTAATTTTATCTTTTGAAAGAACTGAACGGTGATTCAACAATGATTTGCACACACCTATTTTTTAATGGGAAAAAGGTTTTGAATTTTAGTTTTAACTAATACAAACCTTTTATTTAAGTCTTAGTAAATTTATGTTTTTATTGGTAGAGAATATAATACAGCAGACACAATATATTTGCAGATTTTTAGAGAGTTCATAGATTACGAAAACCGTATTTTTTTCAGTTCTGTTAATCTGTTGAACTATCCGAATTCGAATTCAATATTATGGAAAGTACTTGTACTACAAATTTGTTTTAATTGAATTCTGGATTTATTCAGGTTTTTTCTATATGTCTTACCACCCGATTGAATTCTTCCTTCCAAAAAGTAGTCATAAGTCTGTCAGATTATATTTATTGTTAGATAACTAATAATATATTTGTGTTGTGCATAGGAAGTAAAAATCGATGATTATAAATTTGTATGTATACCATAATATGAAGCAGTGCTTTTTTTTTTTATTTTGGCAAACTTTTTAAAAGTAAATTTAGTCCAGGAGAAATCGGCGCATAAGTACCGAAAACTGTTCCACCCCAATTTTTTTATACGATCCTCTTTAAATTGCCATACTGATGATATAAATGCATGTTGCCATGGGAAAACCTGGTGCCATATTGTTTAAACCAAAATGGTTTAAATAAATGCAAGAAATTAGTATTTCTAACGAGACATTTTTTTTTAAATATTTTTATTAAAATATAAATAAAAAAGGTTCCATGACTTTTTACGATAAAGTTAATATTTTTGGAGATAGATTTTTAAAGGTTCGAGAAATCTCAAATTTGGGTACCTTTGACCCATGAAAAATATATAAAAAAAGAATATATAATAAAAAATATTTATCTTTGTTCTTCATACAATAGTTAATAATATTTTTTTTTGAGATGTAAAAAATTTCATTGTTTATATCTGTTTTTTGATTTACGCGCGCTCACAAGTATGCGCCCCTTACCTTTAAATATCACCGTCTCTGACGCATACGCTGCATCGGCCTTTCTGTTTCCTAAATCATTATTTATCATTTATCTTAAAAACTATTAACTTAAAATTTAATAATAAAATTATTTACAATTTGTCTTTATAAGTTTTTTTCCTGAAATTAATTATACAAAAGTTATTAGCTTTAATTTACTTCTGAGTGCGCGTAATAAACAATCAAAAAACAGGTACAAACAATAAAATTATTTCAAAACTCAATTAAGGATATTATTTACTATTGTATAAATAATAAAAAATAAATATTTTTTTACATTTTTTTTAAATATTTTTCAAGGGTCAAAAATACCCAAATTTGAGAATTTTTAATCCTTGTTTATATTTTTAACTTTCATGTTAAAAATTGTAAATTATCTGGAAATCTTAGCATTTTTAGCAAAAATATGTAAAAATATTTTTTTAGAGAATAAAATTCTCTATTGAAATTGCATTTTATAAAAAATATTGCAAAATAAATGCAAAATTAAATAAAAAAATATTTAGAAATCGCAATTGGCATTTTTTTAGTTTCTGTCCACAATTTTTTTCTGAGGCAAGATAGGTATAGGTATTGCTTTACAAAAAAGTAATATTTTGTCAAAACCTTTGAAATGAGCCTGGCTGAAAACATTTTTATATAATTTTACAACTTTTCATCAATTTTTGCCTATTTTTCTTTCATCAGTTTCTTTCAATTTTTTAAAAACAAAAGAATGTCTATATTTATAAAGTTCTGTTTAACTCTATTTAATAATAAAATAAAATTTAGTAATAACACTAATAACTTTTTTAAGTACAGCAATGGAAAAGACTTAAGAGTGCATTTACGTATTTCACCTTAGAAGACGGGCAAAAAGGACACTTTCATTGACGGTCGTCTAAGACAACAAACTCCCACTACCACAATTTATGTATAGCCGCATTAGAAATATTATATTTTATTTAGGTTCTTCCAAATTCTGTGTATCGATGCGATGTTGTTTCCGATTGCAAGCCTACAATGAATGAAAATGAAAACATAGACTTTTTAAAAAACTCAAAAAATCCAATTCGCCATTTCATCGCACACAATATAACGAATTACGGGCTGCCATCAAGACGAAAATGGATGCTGCATACAGGAATTACATTGTGAGGGCTGAGAATACCATCACAAGTGATCCTGCTAAATTCTGGTCATTCATTAACACAAAGAAAAATTCCACTTCCTTGCCTGAGGTGCTTGTACATGGGGATAATCATTATTCTGACCCTAATGATATGGTGAATGCATTTGCAAACTTCTTTGGCAGCGTTTACAGCAGGCCCAGTAATCGTGTCTATTCAGAACGCAGACGTACATATTCCTTAAACATTACTATTAACCAACTATCGGATCAGGTTGTTTCAAGGGCATTAAAGAGATTAAAAAATAAAGCAACTTGTGGCCCTGACAATATACCTTGCTTTATTGTAAAGGACTGTGCCTCTGCGTTATTAAAACCGTTATGTTTTATTTTTAACTTGGCTCTCCGCACAAATACCTTTCCTGACATATGGAAGCAAGCGCGAATTACTCCGGTTTTTAAAAAGGGTAATGTCAATGAAATTGTCAACTATCGACCAGTCTCTATCTTGTGCGCATTTGCCAAGGTTTTCTCAGGTTAAAGGCATAATTTCACCGAACCAGCATGGATTCTTTGACGGGCGTAGCACTATGAGCAATCTGGCTTGTTTTGCTCAGTTCACGGGCGCGGCAATTGATAGGCGTATGCAGGTCGATGTAATCTACAACGATTTTTCAAAGGCCTTTGACCGCGTTGACCATTCCATATTATTGCATAAACTGGATGATATGGGCTTTAGTGCTGATTTGCTATTATTCTTAAAATCTTACTTGAGTAATCGAAAGCAGTATGTCGAAATCCGGGGTCATAAATCTTATAACTTTGAAGCCACAAGTGGTGCTCCACAGGGTAGTAACCTGGCTCCTCTACTGTTCTCATTATTCATCAATGATATATGTTGTGATATCTCAAGTAACGTATTGCTATTTGCGGATGATCTGAAGCTGTTCAAAGTTATTGGGGATCAGTCTGATTGCCACACATTACAGGGTGATTTGGAAATAGTTCAATCATGGTGTGATATCAACAATCTACCCCTAAACACCGAAAAATGTTTTGTTATGACCTACACAAGTAAGGTTAATCCTGTTCCCTTCGAGTACAAATTGGATAATGCTGTTATTGGTCGTTGTGAGACATTCAAGGATCTGGGTATTACTTTTGATCCAAAGTTCTCTTTTGCAAACCACATAGACCAGATATGCAGTAAAGCAATGAGAATGCTGGGTTTTATCATGCGTAATTCAAGTTACTTTAACAATATTCAAACATTAAAAACCTTATATTTCTGCTATGTCCGCTCGATACTTGAATATGGTTCTATTATTTGGCATCCTATTTACAACAAGTATATCAGTCAATTAGAAAGTGTCCAAAGAAAATTTCTTAAATTTCTTGTATTTAAAAGCAGTGGACATCCACCTAGAGGTGTCGATCAGGGTGAGCTCCTAAGACGGTTTCAGATTTCCTTTTTAAACGATCGCAGAAAATATTTATCAATCCAATTTCTTTTCAAAGTCTGCAGATGCCTTATTGACTGTCCTGAATTACTATCCCGGATAATGTTCCATGTTCCTTCTAGATCTGTCAGACTCTCTCCTACATTTCACTTACCTACACCTTCTAATAATGTTTTGATTAAAACACCACTATTTCAAGCCATGCGCCTTTTTAATGAGACCTGTAACGACATTGATGCTTACGACCTGTCATCAGTTCATTTTACAAAAATGTTGAAGCGTAGGTTATTGTGGACTGCTTAGCCTTATTTTATAAGTTTTAAGTTGTCAAATACTTTTACTATTATAATTTGTGTATAAATTGTTTTTTTCTCTTTTTTCATTATATTACATGCTATGTATAAAATTGTCTTATAAATGGATTACTGTTAGACAATAAAGATTATTATTATTATTATTATTATTATTATTATTACTACAGGAGATAACGTTTTTCGGTAACTATTTTTCACTTAAATGACATAAATTATACACCGTTTCAAAAAGGTAAGGAAATAATTTATGCTTCTGCTGTAACGGATTTTTGAAATATGAGTCGAGTTAAGAGAAAATAGTATCTAAACAATAACCGATTTTAGGGTGACTTTCACTCAAGGAAATATTAAAAACTAAATCCAAATTTAAAAAACTCTTACAGCAGAAGCCTAGATTTAAGTGTTGGCTTTTATATAGTTTTTAAAAATTATCGATATAACTTATACCGTTTTTGAGAAAAACATTATGCCCCGAACCCCAAATTGGATCCAATTTTCGCGGCGCGAATGGACTCTTAAGTTAGAACCACTTGAATGAGTTTGGAAGTCTGCAATGACTTAATGCCTGTTCCTACTAGCTAGCCAGATAGCTTGTAAATTTTTAAAAGACTGTGAAGCAAATTGTGCGTGCAGAAAATTTGGTATTAAATAATACATTGTTGTAAAACGTAGGCAGGGGTAAATTGAGAAAATGTAAGCTATATTGAGATGTCTGAGGAGTATATAAATAAAATAAACATAACTCTTGATTTTCCCATCAAAGGAAACAGCGACATTGTCGAATAAAATGCATATAAATATTATTGGGTACTTAAAAAACTATTTACTAAAGTAAATTTAAAAGAATTTATTTTATTACCTTTTTGAAAAGGCCATAAATTTTATTTGTCCAAGAAGGCGCTTTGACGATGGCCTTAAAAGATTATTGTTTTAGCTGTGAATATACGTCAAAGTAGGTTTAGCAGGTTTTGGACAAAGTGTTTTTTTTAAGTTTTACGACCCCCCAAAATATTTAAATAAAAAAGTCTATAGTAATACCAACCTGTAGATTTATTTTTAAGAATGGAATTTAAAAGTATAATCATTACCAAAATTATTAAAGAAAAAATGTGTTACATTATTTTAAAAAACGAAATCATTTTTGTATTTAAATCAAACCAAATGAATAAGTATTTTATTTGTCATTTACTTTTTTGTTGTCTTTATAATTTTAAAGCAAACATTTTGAAACTACCCCAAATGCGAAAATTTTAAGGTGTTTAGACCAATATGGCCTGAAAAAAATTAATTTTAATCAAATATAGTTTTTTAATAACAATTTACCAACACCGTCCACTAGTAATAAATAAAAATTAGTTGATATACTTTATGCAAGCGAATATTTTTAAGTTGGTTTACCTGAGTACGGTTATTTGAAAAAACAAAAATCGCTAGATTCAGCTAATTGACGTTTGTCACGCAGTAAGTGTTTCGAAGCTTTTCAGTTTTCTGATTAAGTGTTTTTTGTGTTTTTGAGTGTATTATTTCGTTTTTTAAATTGATTATTGGGTTTAAGGATTAATGGATTTTTGCTATTTTATTTTTTTGGTGTGGACTATTTATTAAAATTTTTATATTTGTTAATTTGGTTTATTTCGGGTAAGTTTAGGACTTATTTTTATTGGTATTAAGAAAAATCCTCTAGAAAAGATATTTTTTAGAGTATGAATTACAATGATTACTGTATCCCTAGTTTGGAGCTTCGGAACCCACCTCAGGGCTGTGATGGATCGAAGGTGTGAAAACATAACCAAAAAGATGGTAAAAAGTGCTTAAGCAAAGCTTTTGTTTATAGCTAAACGAACCAAAATTTATGGCATTTACTATCCTTTATTTATTGTTTATTGTTAATGTTATCAATTTTCTTTTTCTAAAGTAAACTAACAAATTACTTTTAAATACAAAATTTTAATTTTGTTTTGTTTTTTTTTACCTTAGTACAAAACCTTTTTCTGTAAGAATATAGTTTTATAAAATTATTTCTATAAAGATTTACCAAGACTAGTGCAGTTTAAATTAAAAGAAATTATTTAATACTTATGTTTTCCCAAAAAATTTCTGAAGAAAAGTAGCAAAATTACTTGCAAATACAAAATTTTTATTTTGTGTTATTTTTTTAACCTTAATACAAAACTTTTTCTGCAAGAGTAGTTTTATTATTTGACTGTAACAAAACAACTTTTTATTGGTATATGACTATGTTAGGGTGTTTGCATTTTTTAAATTTAAATTACTTAAAAAGTAAATTTGTATTTATTAATTTTCAAATTATTACTAGTATCCTCTTTTTACTGTATTTTTTTCTGAATCATAATATCTACCAAAAAATAAGATATAATTTAGATTTAGGTTTACAACATAAACAATTAAATCAAATAATTTTTCAAGTTTTTCTCTAAGGACGAGATCAAATTAGGTATTGAAACGGCAAACTCCGGATTTTGTGCTAAGTAGGCACGTAGTCGTGAGTAAAACACGGATTTGTGGTTGCGTGTAGCCGCTGCAAACACGTATTTATTTAACTCGTATTTTTTAATTTTTTATTTTAAAAAGAAAACACTTAATGTTTTTATGCCTTAATCTCTCGCCGTTTTTATTTGAAAATTAAATATTACTTAGTTTTATATAAAAATGATCCCAATAAATTTTAAAAATTTGTTGACTTCCCTTCTTTATTTTAAACTGTTTACAAAAGCTTAAAACCTAAGTACTAACGTACCATGTGTACCTTAGGTGAAGTAACACAGAACCTTGGTGGTTTGAAGAAAAAGAAGAAAGACCTTCGCAAATAGCAGGTTTCACATTCCAGTTTAGACTCTCTAGAGATAAAGAAGCAGCTAAAGTGGGTGGTTCGGGACTTTTCCCGATAGACTGCAAAGAAACTCGTAAAAGTGGCACTTCATCTTGCCTCACTGGAAGAGTCTAGTGAAAGAATCGTATGGGCCAATTTTCCAAAGCAGATGCTGGAAAATTGGCCCATACAAATGCTCGGACCTCCAAAGACCGTCGGTGAATCAATGGACAAGGCTTTTTTTGCATAAGTGGGACTATTAGTAAAATAAACGGCTCTTCTTTAGAAAAAATCAAGAATGCTGCCACCATTATTTTACGTGGGGTCCAATATAAATTAGCTACAAAAAATACAGAACACAAGAAGATAAACATTTTAGACTCAGGCAAGGCATTTTTGAATTTGTTGTGGATATGCATGCATATATTGTGCTTATGCAATTAAGCCAATTCTCGGTACGATAAAATAAAAAAAAGTTGTCCATTTTCCTTAAAAAGTTTTTTTATTTATTAAATGAAATATAAAAAGCAATCAGTCACTTTTTAGATTCCATTTAAGATTAAATCACTCTTTGCCCTGCAAAACTGCCGATTCTCATGTGTAAGATGAGCATCGGCAATTTTTATTCGCGTTAGCAAACATGATTGTGTCCTTAGGACAATAAATTGGATGAGTATGTAGTGCGCCTAATTTCTAAATCAGAAATTAAATATTACCTAAATTATGTACCTTTCTAAAAAATCTAATTTGCCTGTTACCACAATTCCATCGTTGGTAATAATTTTTTTAGGCTTAGTATATTGACCTGTTTATTAAAAAAAAAGTTACTATAAGCCCCGCTGCGTCAAAAATGTATACTTCATTATATTCTCTAGAAGCAACTGTTTTCGAGATAAACGACGTTAAAGGATCTCGCAATTTTCCTATGAAAAATGGGTTTTGACCAATTGTTTTCAAACTTTGCAAGGTAATAGTTCTCAACATGCTGAATAAAAGTCTTCACGGGCACAAAACCCAAAAACCCTTCTAACCCCCCCAAAATCAACCTTAAAGGTCACTGAGAATTTGGAGACTTTTGGGGGTGGTTTTGGGGTGTTAGAGGGGTTTTTGAGTTGTGTGCCCGTGGAGACTTTTGATCAGCTTTTTAAGAACTATTACTTTGCAAAGTTTAAAAACAATTGATCGAAACCCATTTTCCATAGGAAAATTGCGAGCCCCTTTTAAGTGCGTTTATCTCGAAAACAGTTGCTTCTAGAGACTTAAATAAAGTATATATACTTTTGACGCAGCAGGGTTTCTAGTAATTTCATGTTTTATAAACAGGTCAATACACTAAGCTTAAAAAAAGTTATACCATCTAAAACAAGTGAGGTGGGCCGTAGTTGGCGCCCTTTACTAGCAACATCAAAAGTATGGACGAATTTGAATTTCTTGCCCAAAAAACCTTCAAATCTCCAATTTTGTACCGCTATGTCTTTTAGTTAAGAAATTATTACAAAAAACAAAAAACAAATTAAAGTTTGACACCCTGCATATTAGTTATTTTCAACTTTGGGATAAGGCAAGTTTACGTTAATTGCATTATTTTGACCTAAGGAATCTGTTGTTGTTCTGTCTCCCATTACGTCTGGGACAACCTATATATATATATATTAATTATATATATATATAAATAATATATAAAATTAATTTATATACACTATATACATGCATTAAAAATGTTAATATATATAACATTTAAAGCACTAGTGTTAGAAGTGAAATGTCAAATTTTGAAAGGTAACGTCAACGTTTATTTATTTACTAACATTTATATTAATTAAACAATTCAAAAAACTAAAACGAGCTAAAACTGACACGATAAACATTCCGTAACCAACCAGCATCAACAACGGTTGTTGTTGGAATTTATTAATAAATGTCAACTTCAATAATTTTTATATACGATGCTATGTAAAACTATATCTTCCAATTTTTCAATAATTTAATTTTAAATTACATTGCGTTTGTAGAAAAAATATTGTATAATATTTCTGTCAATACTATGTTTTAAGGGACTCATGTCAGTTCTTTTACTTTCACATTCGTGCCTGAAAATTGTACTTTTAACACTTATATCATAAATAACAATTCTTTCGTGACGATTGCAAGATAAAAAATAACAACATTTTACTTTACAACTAAACCACATTTTATTAATATTGATAATGTTTCTTTAATACATGCTGAAAATTTGGAGTAGGAGGTCTTAGACCGAATCGATCCCGCATGTCAAAATTTTAAAAAATTAAACCTTATTTTGACAACCTGTTATATCCGTTTGTTTTCGCTATAATTAGTATTGCTGTCCCAAAGCCAGTTTAATTCTACTTAAAAAGTACCTCCTGGACTTTGTCGTCCTGACTCACCGTTTTCGAAAAAAGAGTTAATTTATTAATTCGTATAATAAGCTACTTTCGCCAGAGACCTCAAATATTTTAAAGGGTCAGAAGAAATATTCGAAGGAGATTTACAGCATGCTTTTAAAAAAAAATTTTTAATTTTAAAAATTAATATTGAATACATTGTTCCTGAACCAAATTGGGAGAAATAAAATTTAAAAAAAAAAAAAAGGGAAAAAAAAAAAATTTTTTTTTTGGAAAAAAGGAAAAAAAACCCCTTCCCTTTTTTTAAAAAAATTTTTTTTAAAAAATTTTTTTTTAAAAAAAGTTTTTTCCGGGGTTTTAAAAAAACCCCAAAAAAATTTTTTTTTAAAAAAAAAAATTTTAATTTTTTTTTAAAAAAAAACCTTTTTTTTGGGGAAAAAAAAAAAAAAAAAAGGGGAAAAATTTTTAAAAAACCCCCTAAAAAATTTTTTTCCCCTTTTTAAAATTTTTTTTTTTGTTTTTAAATTTTTTTAAAAAATTTAAAACCCAAAACCCCCCCCCAAAAAAAAATTAAAAATTTTTTTTTTTTTTTAAAATTTTAAAATTTTTTTTTTAAAAAAAAAAAAAAAAAATTTCGTTTTTTAAAATTTTATTTTTAAAAATTTTTTTTTTTTAAAAAAAATTTTTAAAAAAAAGGGTTTTTTAAAAAAACCCTTTTTTTTTTATTTCCCAAAAAATTTTTTAAAAAAAATTTTTAAAAAAACGGGGGAAAATTTTTTTTTCCCCCTTTTTTTTTAAAAAATTTTTTTTTTAATTTTTTTTTTTCCCCCCCTTTTTAAAAAAAAATTTTTCCCTTTGAAAGGGTTTTTCCCCAAAAAATTTTTTTAAAAAATTCCCCAAAAATTTTTTTTTTTAAAACCCCCCCCCAAAAAAAATAAAAAAAAAAAAAAAAGGAAAAAACCCAAAAAAAAAATTTTTTTAAAAAATTTTTTTTGGGGCGGGTTTTTTTAAAATTTTTTTTTTTAAAAAAATTTTGGGGTTGGGCCCCAAAAAAATTTTTTTTAAAAAAATTTTTTTAAAAAAAAAAAAATTTTTTTTTTTTAAATTTTTTTTTTAAATTTTTTTTTTTTAAATTTTTCCCCCAAAAAAAAAAATTTTAAAAAAAAAATTTAAAAAAATTTTTTTTTTTTTAAAATTTTTTTTTTAAAAAAAAATTTTTTTTAAAAAAAAAAAGGGAAAAAAGGGCCCCAAAAACCCCAAAAAAAAAAAAAGGGAAAAAAACCCCCAAAAATTTTTTTTAATTTTTTTTTTTAAAAAAATTAAAAATTTTTTTAAAAAAAAAATTTTTAAAAAAAAAAATTTTTTTCCCAAAAAAAAAACCTTTAAAAAAAAAAATTCTTTTTTTTTTTTTCCCCAAAAACCTTTTTTTAAAAAAATTTTTTTTTTTTAAATTTGGGGCCCCCCCAAATTTTTTTTTAAAAAAAAAATTTTTTTTTTAAAAAAAAATTTTTCCCCAAAAATCAATTTTTTCCTTTTTTTCCAAAAATTTTTTTAATTTTTTTTAAAATTTTAAAATTTTTTTTTTTTTTTTAAAAAAATTTTTTTTTTAAAATGGAAAAAAAAAAAAAATTTTTTTTAAAAAAATTTTTTTAAAAATTTTAAAAATTAAAAAAAAAAATTTTTTAAAAAAAAAATTTAAAAATTTTTTTTAAAAAAAAAAAAAAAAAGAAAAAAAAAAAATTACATTTTAAATTTTTTACCCTTTTAAAAAAAATTTTCCCCCAAAAAAAATTTTTAAAAAAAAAAATAAAAAATTTTTTTTTTTTTTTTTTTTAAAAAAAAAATTTTAAAAAAAATTTTTTTTAAAAAAAAAATAATTTTTTTTTTTTTTTTTAATTTTTTTGGGAAAAAAAAATTTAAAAAAATTTTTTTTTTTAAAAAAAAATTTTAAAACCCAAAAAATTTTTTTAAAATTTTTTTAAATTTTTTTTTTTAAAACAAAAATTTTTTTAAATTTTTAAAAGGGGGGCCCCCCCCCCCCAAAAAAAAATTTTTTAAAAAAAACCTTTTTTTTAAAAAACCCTTTTAAAAAAAAAAAATTTTTTAAAAATTTTTTTTTTTTTTATAATTTTTTGGAAAAGGTTTTAAAAAAATTTTTTTTTTTCCCCCCCTTTTTTGGTTTTTTCCCCCCCCTTAAAAAATTTTTTTTTAAAAACCAAAAAAGGGGTTTTTCCCCCTTTTTTTTTTTTATTTTTTAAAAAAAATTTAAAAAAAAATTTTAAAGTTTTTGGGCCTTTTTTTTTCCAAAACCGGGCCCAAAAA